>CAUYLG010065939.1:0-37427 GCA_963573385.1 Cacajao melanocephalus | reverse complement strand
CCCTTCCCTTCCCTTCCCTTCCCCTTCCCCTTCTCTTCCCTTCCCTTTCCCTTCCCTTCCCTTCCATTTCCCTTCCCTTCCCCTCCCCCCTCCACTCCTTCCTCCTTCCTTTTTTTTTTCCTTTTTTGCTTATTGAATTCCTTTGAAGAGCCAGGTACTGGGCTGAGCATTTCAATAGTGGACAAGATCGTCTTGGTTTCTGCCCTCACAGAATTTACAAACCAATGGGAGAGGCAGTGAAAAAGAATCTGGGCACGTGGCAAGCCCTGTGCTAGGGAAGAAGTCCTGTGAGGTACCCCACCCAGGCTTGGGCATGAGCAATTAAACAGGGATGCACACAATAAAACCAAGGAGGGAAGGGAGGGGAAGAGTCAAGAGTCAGGGGGGAAATATTAGAGCAGAAAAATACATGCAGGCAGCTCTTGCTTTTCACTTTGCTGCTCTGAGTCAGTCTTTGTTCGGAAACCACACGCATCCCTCACCTGTGGATGTCTTAGGCAGCTTTAGGGTACTGGAGTGGCAACGTCTATGGCCTGCAGGAACCAGGCAGGCAATGTGGGTGATCCAGAGGACCACAGGAAGCGAAGTTCCTGTGCTCCCTGTGAGGTTGTGGTGCTCCATCTTGGGCCAGAAAACGGTGGCTCTGGAAAATGCAGGCTTAGACAGTGTCAGATTATGGAGCTGTTTTGCAATGGAGACTGAGAACTAGATTTTATGTGAAATTTCCTGAAAATATTTATTAACGCTTTACGGGCCAAAATCCTTAGGCATGAAGGCAAATTTGGGCCCCTGGGGATCTCTGGCCTAAGGGGGCCTTTGCGTGCATGGCCGCCACCTAGTGGTGGGTGTGGGTTGCTGTACTCTTTGTTTTTCTGTAAGAACGGCCAGAACCAACTTCCTTCCTTGCTCCCTTATTAAATTTGCTTTATATTACTAAAAAAAAAAAAAAAGGTTATGAAATGTTTAAAGTGCGACCCTGATGGCAGTTTTTCGCCTTTCTCATCCGGAAATCAGTGAAATTGAAGCTGGGGCGGACGAGGGTGATGTTGAGAGGGTGCTGTTAGGGACGTAGGGGGCGATGACAGCGCCAGGCTTGAGCACCTGCTTTGTTGATGTGAGCTTGCAGGCTGATTCCAATCGATCGGATGAAATATGATTAACACCTTGACTTGTGTGGAGTCCAAATCCGGAGACTCTTGAGTGTTCGTTTAATATGATTCCATCATGAGAGTGGGCCTTCTCAGCCAGGGTCTCCAGAGGCATAGGGCTTTTTCTGAATGGGCTTCATGGTGGTCTTTGAGCTCCCTCAAAATTGTGTGCAAAAGTGTTTGCTTGTGCATTTTTCTTAGAGAGAGCTGCTAGCCTGAGTCAGATTCTCAAAGGTCTTATAACTCAGGAAGAGGAAAGGCAAGGCTGAAAAATGGGTTTCTCAAACTGAGCACCCCAATGCTTGTTAAAATGCAGGTTGTGACCGGGCTAGGTGGCTCATGCCTGTAATCCCAGCATGTTGGGAGGCCTAGGCAGGTGAATCATCTGAGGTCAGGAGTTCGAGATCAGCCTGGCCAACATGGTGAAACACTGTCTCTACTAAAAATACAAAAATTAGCTGGCATGGTAGTGGGTGCATGTAATCCCAGCCACTCGGGAGGCTGAGGAAGAAGAATCATTTGAATCTGGGAGGCAGAGGTTGCAGTGAGCTGAAATCATGCCACTGCACTCCAGTCTGGGCGACAGAGGGAGACTCCGTCTCAAAAAAAAAAAAAAAAAAAAAAAGCAGATTGTTGGGTCCCAAGCTCAAATTTCTGATTCAGCAGGAGCAGGGTGGGACCCCAGAAATTGCCTTTCTAGCAAGTTCCCAGGTGATCAGATCACAGGATAAGGACTCCTGGTGGAATGTAACAGCACTTACAGAACATGTCTCACACATTCTGTTCTGATCCTGGAGCTCATAGTTGGATGTCTTGCTTTCAAGTATGAAGCCAAAAAAATAAAAAGCACTGTGTTTTATTTCTCGATGCCCCCTAATTCTTAATTCCATGCTTTGCTTTGTCAAAAATAGTGTAAAAATTCTGGGCAACAACTCTTCCTTTTAGATGTTTGACTTAATGATTTTCTGCTTAGAAGCCAAAAGACAACGAGCTGACTTCTGGAGAGTAGGAGGCTGGGGAGTGTGATGGTGCCATAACAAAGACAGGCAGTATCTAGGGGCAATGTAATCATATATACGTTAAGAATATATTGCATGGCTGGGGGCAGTGGCTCACGCCTATCATCCCAGCACTTTGGGAGGCTGAGGTGGGCAGACCACAAGGTCAGGAGTTCGAGACCAGCCTGACCAACATGGTGAAACCCCCTCTCTACTAAAAATACAAAAATTAGCCAGGCGTGGTGGCGCACACCTGTAATCCCAGCTACTTGGGAGGCTGTGGCAGGAGAATCGCTTCAACCCAGGAGGCAGAGGTTGCAGTGAGCTGAGATGGCACCACTGTACTCCAGCCTAGGTGACAGAATGAGACTCTGTCTCAAAAAAAAAAAAAAAAAAAAAAAAGAATATATTGTATATCCTTCAAGTTGCAAGGAGCACTCAAGGTCTCTGGATCTGGACTCCAGGCAGGTCAAGATGTTAATCGTATTTCATTCAGTCAATTGGAATCAGCCTGCAAGTGACAGAGATGCTCACTGCCTGTTTCCCTCCACACTGGTGTCATTGCTCTAGAATTTGCTCAGAGGAGTATCTTGGTGGCAGTTGCATGAGTTGGTTCTGAGGGACATCTCCCATGTCCCCTTAGTACCCTTGCATGATGCACCTAAAGTTTGTCTAAGGAATGACCAAGACCCCTTTGAGCACCTGCTTTGCTGATGTGAGACCACTTTCAACTCTAGAAATTGCTGAAATCTGTGAAAAAGACACATCAGAATCTTTAAATCCTTTCCAGGTAATCTTTGTCCACCTGCAGTGTCTGCTTGTTTGGAGAAAGCTCATAGCCTTCTGCTGAGAAAATCACCTTGACATAGGGAAAATCATCATCCAAAAGCAATTCAATCCTCATTCCATGCTAGATGCCTTCCTTGCCAAAGGCACTAAATGTGCCAACAGATGTCAACGTGCTCTGGGAAGTCTCATTTGCATAGTGTGAGGCCCCAAGAATAATGAGGATCCAGGCCTCCTATCCCTCTCTCCATGGAAGCTGAGAAGGTTCCAAGTTTCTAACACAGCACTTGGGATGGCCAGAGCTTTGTGGAAACCTGAGTAGGGTATCTGGCCTGCAGAGTCTGGGCCTGTGGAAGTCCTCCATCACCTGACTTCTATCTCCACCTTCTCTGTTTCAAACTTTCCCTGTCTGCCTGCAAAATGAAAAGGTGGATGTTTGCCTCTTGAGATTGTTGTTTGAGGAAGTGGAATAGTACACATGAAAGGGCTTTGGGTTCTCTGTGAAGTGGACTCTGCAAAGTAGGAGAGGGTGGGTGGAATTTTCCAGATGGCAGAAATAATAGCCCTCTAAGAGGTTAGGACTTTCCAGGACTTTGGTTGTGGCCAGATGTACCTAATGATTTAGATGATGGGATCTCTTTGCAGCCAGTGGGTAAAGGATAAAGTACTCAGGGATGGGGTAAGCAAATGCCTCCCTAACTTAGGGAGAATGTGCAGTGCCACATTTCTTTCTTTCTTTCTTTCTTTCTTTCTTTCTTTCTTTCTTTTTTTTTTTTTTTTTTTGAGACAGTTTTGCTCTTGTTGTCCAGGCTGGAGTGCAATGGTGTGATCTTGGCTCACTGCGACCTCTGCCTCCCGGGTTCAAGCAGTTCTCCTGCCTCAGCCTCCCAAGTAGTTGGCATTACAGGTGCCTGCCACCATGCCCGGCTAATTTTTGTATTTTTAGTAGAGATGGGGTTTCACCATGTTGGCCAGGTTGGTCTTGAACTCCTGACCTCAGGTGATCCACCTGCCTTGGCCTCCCAAAGTGCTGGGATTACAGGCGTGAGCCACTGCGCTCAGCCAGAAAATGGAATGTTATGAGGGGAAATCACTTTGATCTTTAAACTGCTCTACCCTCCACTGCATGTTGTATGCTGAGAGTACTTGGCAATGGGAAATGTATTAGTCCATTTTCATGCTGCTGATAAAGATATACCCAAGAGTGGGAAGAAAAAGAGGTTTAATTGGATTTACAGTTCCACATGACTGGGGAGGTCTCAGAATCATGGCGGGAGGCAAAAGGCACATCTTACATGGTGGCAGCAAGAGAAAATGAGAAGATGCAAAGGGGGAAGCCCCTGATAAAATCATCAGATCTCATGAGACTTATTCACTACCATAATAACAGTAGGGGGAATTGTCCCCATGCTTCAGATTATCTCCCACTGGGCCCCTCCCTCAACATGTGGGAATTATCGGAGTATAATTCAAGATGAGATTTGGGTGGGCACACAGCCAAACCACATGAGGGAGATCGGGAAGGGCTGCTTTGATCCCCGTTCTTTTTGGAAATAGAAGGGGGGATGTCTCAGTATTTTAGGAGAGAACATGTGGACCAGGAAGATTCTGGTTTCACAGAAGAGCCAGGAGGATGCCACTGTGGGACATTGCAGGTTCGCCCCAGCATCTAATGGTGTCCCAGCATTAGATGAAGGAGAGAGGTAGAGTCAGGTGGGGAAAGAGCCCTGGATGGGAGTCAAATTCCTCAGCTCTTGTCCCTGCTAACACAGAACCTAGGTATGATTTGGGACAAGTCTCTTTATCTCTCTGAGACCCTGTTTCTGAAATTGGCCAAATTTCCTCATAGAGCTAATATTTATGGGTTTTTTTTTTTTTGAATAAACAGAAATTGACTATCTTGTTCTTGAAATGTGAAATTTCCATTTGTCTCATTTAAGGTCCTTCCTCAAGAAACCAACCATCAGGCAAGGGACTAAAACTTTCAGATCACTGCATTCAGATAGTGAGATGCCAGGCCCCCCATCCATCCTGATTGCTTCCTTACCCCTCCCTGGTTTCTGTTTTCTCGTCTTCCCTGCCACATAAACCCTAATTTTAGTCTGTTGGAGAGACATATTTGAGGTTGATCTCCCATTCTCCTTGGCTGCTGCATGTGATTAAAGCCTTCTCCTGCTGGCAGTACTTGTTGTCTCAGTAATTGGCTTTCTGTGCAATGAGCAAGGGGACCTAGGCAGAATCCTTAGCATTTTGGTAACATTTGCAGATCCATAAAGTGAGGGCATTGGATCTGATTCCTTAATAAAGATAACAATCTAGCATTTTTGCCCTTTAATAGGGAATTTAGAAGTTGAAAACAGATTTAAAAAAAAAAAAAACTTGCCTTCAAGTTTATTGAGGTATCATTCCCATATATGAATGCATCCACTTTAGGTGCAGTGAATGAGTTCTGTCAGAGGCATATGCCTGAGTAAGCACTACCACAGTCAGGCGCTAGAAGGTTTCCTCCCTGGGATGGTTATCTCTGTCCCTTCCCAGGCATTCCCCTCTCATCCCCTCCTAGTCCCAGGTGACCTCTGCCAGTCTGACTTAGATGAAGTGACTGAAACCTAACTTTTCCACATGCTTACTGTATTAGTGCCCCATTGCTGCTGGGGAAAACTGCCACACAGTTAGTAGCTCAACACAAACGTATTCACTTACAGTTCTGGATGTCAAAAGTCTAAAGTGGGTTGGCAGGGCTGCCTTCCTTCCAGAAGCTCTAAGAGAGAATCTGTTTCCTTGACTTTTCCACCTTGTAGATGCTGCCTGCATTCCCTGGCTCATGGCCCTGCATCCCTTCAATTTGTTTCCATCATATCTCCCTTTTGACTCTGAACTCTCTTGTCTCCCTCTTCTAAAGACCCCTGTGATTACAGTGGGCTCACTTGGATAATCCAGGATTACCTCCTCATTGCAAGATCCTTAACTCAACTGCATCTGCAGAATTCTTTTTGCCATGTATTCATAGGTTCTGGGGATTAGGATGTGGACACCTGTGGAAGGAAGGGAAGGGATTGTTGAGCCCACCACAATTACACAGTGCAGGAGAAACATCCCAGCTGGCAGCCAACCTTTCCAGATCAGACTTCCCATCAGGGGGCCATGTTTATCTTCTCAGCTATATCTACTTCTCTGCTTCAACTTTACTGCACAAGGAGGTTTTCTCCCTGTTCAAATAAAAATAGGACTAGCTAATATTAGTTCTTCATCTCATATGTGCCAGGCACATTTTTAAGCATTTTATATACCCTTAACTCACTTAATCCTTTCAGCAATTATATAAACTAAATGTCATTTTTATTCCTGTTTTATCACTGTGAAAATGGAAACACGAGAAACGTAAAGAACTTTCCCAGGTCGTGCAGCAAATATGTTGGAGCAGGGATTCAACTGAAGGAGGCTAATGCTGGCCTCCCTTCTGTGAGTCACTGCACATATCAGACTGCCTCTCTCCATGTTTCCTTAGCCATCCACTTGAGACTAGACAGTTTCCCCATTGCTTGTGAAAGGAATCAAAATAGGCCCAAATGTGCCACTTAGGCCTATTAATCATGTTGAGTCAAAGGCAGTTGGGAAACAGTAGGTGCAGGAAGCATTCTCTGACCTTCTTACCTAAGAACAGGGCATAAATTTCCCATGAGGAATGCCCTTTATGTACTAAGAAGAGGAGAACATTCTCATCACTGGAGATGAAGAGCTAATGCTCTTCATTTGTATAGATTAATCTGTACAAATAAATATACTAAAATATACTAAATATAAAATACACTACAATAACCTTCGTTTTCTATTAGTTTGCCCCAGATATTTCCTAGTCACTTTCCCACAGTTTACTGCCCCTAGCCCAAACCCTTTTCCATTTGTCTTGACAGTTCTCCACAATTTATTGTTAAAATGGTATATAAGCTCTCAGGCCTATTTCTTTGGATCTTCATTTTTTTGCATATGAAGGTATCTATGTACATATAAAAATATTAATATCAGGCTGAGCGTGGTGACTCACACCTGTAATTCCAGCACTTTGGAAGGCCAAGGTGGCTGGATCACCTGAGGTCAGGATTTTGAGACCAGCCTGGCCAACATGGCAAAACCCTATCTCTACTAAAAATACAAAAAAAAAAAAAAAAAAAATTAGCGAGGGTGGTGGTGCACATTTGTAGTTCTAGCTACTTGAGAGGTTGAGGCAGAAGAATTGCTTGAACCCAGGAGGTGGAAGTTGCAGTGAGCCAGAATCACTCCACTGTACTCGAGCCTGAGTCAGAGAGCAAGAGTCTGTCTCAGAAAAAAAAAAAAAAAACTACAAAATATTAATATCATATAAAATGTGTATGCTTTTCTCCTGATAATCTGTGGTTTATCAGCTTAATTCTCAGGCCCAACTGCAGAACCTTAGAGGGTAGGAGAAAAGTTTTTCCTTCCTTAGAGTTCTCACACACTTTATTTATCCTCTGTTTCCTCTCTGTCTTGTCTCTACCTTATTTTTATTATTTTTGTTTTGTTTTGTTTTGTTTGAGATGGAGTTTTGCTCTGTCACCCAGGCTGCAGTGCAGTGGTACAATCTTGGTTCACTGCAGTCTCTGCCTCTTGAGTTCAAGTGATTCTCCTGCTTCAGTCTCCCAAGTAGCTGCGATTACAGGCATGCGTCACCACACCTGGCTAATTTTTGTATTTTTAGTAGAGACAGGATTTTGCCGTGTTGTCCAGGCTGGCCTCTAACTCCTGACCTCGGGTGATCCACCTCCCTCGGCCTCTCAGAGTGCTAGGATTATAGACATGAGCCACCGTGCCCAGCCTACCTTGACTATTTTTAAAACCCACATCAAATCCCCCTTTTCCATAAACCTCTTCCCAGGTCACTGTTGGCTTCTTGATGAAGCTGCAGGCTTTTCCCCCACCCTCACTTCACCCTCAGATGATTGTGCATATGAAGGGTGAAAAGCTAGGATGAGTGACCCAGTCACCTCCCACCAGGCTCCCCTTCCCTCATTGGGAATCACATTTCGACATGAGATTTGAAGGAGACAGACATCCCAACCATATCACTCAGGGACGTTCAGACTTAATTAGTGTAAATTTGTTCTCAAATTCTGGCAAGCCCCATCTACTGGAAAGTTCATGTGTTCAGCATGAGAACCATTTTGGGTGGGGTAACTGGTACTGGTCAGCAGGAGAAGTTTGCTTACTACGGACAGAATTCATCAAAGGGCATTGGTTGTTTTAGGCATCCTTTCTTTCAAGATGGGGTAACTAGATTTACCCTTTCAAGATGCTTCTGTCAGGGCATGTCTGCCAGGGGCAGCTCCATCCCTCGTTTCTGAGAACTTCATAATAATAGATGCCTTGCTTTCTCTCTCTCTCTTTCCTTCCGTCCCTCCCTCCCTTTTCTTTTCTCTTTTCTCTTTTCTTTTCTTTTCTTTCTCTCTTTCTTCCTTTGAGACAGAGTCTCACTCTGTTGCCAGGCAGGAGTGCTGTGGCACAATCTCAGCTCACTGAGTCCTCCACCTCCCGGGTTCAAGCAATTCTCCTGCCTCAGCCTCCCGAGTAGCTGAGACTACAGGTGCGTGCCACCACACCTGGCTAATTTTTGTACTTTTAGTAGAGACGGGGTTTCACCATGTTGGCCGGGCTGGTCTCGCTCTCTTGACCTTGTGATCCGCCCACCTTGGCCTCCCCAAGTGCTGAGGTTACAGGCATGAGCCACCGCACCTGGCCTGATGCCTTGTATTTCTTAAATTTCACTCTTCTTGAATGGCTATGGAGACAATATGGCATCTGGGTGGAGATGTAAGGAACACCCCAATCTCATGTGTAACACATTGCCAAGAGGCGGTTTTCCCCTACAGATGGCTAATTGCTCCAATTTCATGTTCCTTCTTATTAGCTTCAGTCTGAGAAGGTAATATTTTCTGACTTTGTCCTGAACTTGTGGCGCTGCACTCTCTCTGAAGCCTGTTGACCCTTCTGCACTGAATACACACCAAAAAAATAGTTGCTGAGTGATTAGACTGATATTATCAACCACAGTTTTGATCTGTGGCCAACCTGGTCTGACCTGCAACATCCTGGTCCCAAAGGCTGTTAGGATCATCCATGGGGTCACCTTTATCCAAGATGGGTGAAGACCTCTTCCCCCACCAGGTATGAGCCTCCAGCCAATTCCACTATCACATAACGATCAATGCAGATTTCCCAGAACGCAGGACTAATGCATGAAACACACCTCCTATTCATTTTCCATATGGAGCGTATAAAAATGTGCTTTCCTCTTGCTAAGGCTCTCTGACCCATCTGGTTTGCATTTGCGTGAATTGCTGCCTGCCGAGAAAAGGGTTAATGACAACAGGGAGGGGGCATTCTGTTTCCAGGCTGGGCTTTGCCGGAGTCCAGTTTCTTCCAGAAGGCAAGCCCAATCAAAAACAATCCAGGAGGCTGAGGAGCGCTTCCTGTTAGCCCTGATACAACTCTGTGTTAGCAGGACAAAGGTGGCACCGAGAAAAAAAGGAGAGGTGAGGATGACATTGTGGCCACAGAAGGCAGCAGCAGCAGCAGCAGCAACTGCGCTCCTGGGCGGAACATCTGCTGCGAGCATGGCCTGCGTAGTAACAACGAGCACTGTAATAGCATAATGAAAATCACATTTCTGTAACTGTGTAATATACAGGCCCAGGATTTTAGCATCACTTGTCTAAATGTGATACAAATTGGACACAGAAGCTTGGTCCCTTTGGCAAACGCTTATCCAGGGATTATTACATTCAGAGAGACATAATTTCAGACCGGACTTCAGTCTTATTAAGCCAGGCTTCTTTTTCAGATGGTCAGTTCTAAACGTTAACCCCTTCGCGTTCCCTTCTCCTGGGGGTTTTCAAGAATGTGTCATCCTCCCCTAAACAAACAGAAACACTTGGATGTGTAGGCTGGGACACTTTGGGCAGTTATTTCCTTAAGGGCTCTCATGAGAAAGGAATTCACATGAGGCTAAAGTGAATCCTTTTTTTTTTCCCCAGAAAGGCCACTCTCTGGAGATGTTTCAGCTGAAAAGATGGCCAAGCTTGAATTAAACAGATTTATGTAAATCTCAGTTAACATATTAAGAAAATGAGGCAGGCACAGTGGCTCACACCTATAATGCCAGCACTTTGGGAGGGCAAGGTGGGCAGATTACCTGAGCTCAGGAGCTCGCAACCAGCCTGGGCAATACAGTGAAACCCCTGTCTGTACTAAAAATACGAAAAATTAGTCAGATGTGCCAGAATGAGCCTGTAGTCCCAGCTACTCAGGAGACTGAGGCAGGAGAATCTCTTGAACCTGGGAGGTGGAGGTTGCAGTGAACTGAGATAGTGCCACTGCACACCAGCCTGGGTGACACAGGGAGACTCTGTCTCAAAAAAAAAAAAAAAAAAAAAAAGAAAATGAGTCAGGATCTTCAATCACTTTATATATTTATATTTTACATGGAGGCTGTTATTATAATGCAAGGACTTGGCCTTTGGCTGTAAGAGCAGAAGTAGTATAGCATAGTATATTAAAATGCAATGTGGGACAAAGCAGTGCTACATGTGACCAGTGAAAATATTTGCAGTTCTTTCTGCATACGAAGGTGATTTTGCATCCCATATTTGCTAGTTTTGCCCTCCACTGAACCCAATGAGAAGTTCTCAATACTTTATCATTTGAAAGTGGGTTGAAATTTCTCATACATTATCCAGTTCAATCTTTAAAGCAGCCGTCTTCGGTTAAATAGGGCAGTTATGATTTCTTTCTATTTTTCAAATGGTTCAGTGGCATGTGTAGTGCACATAGATAGTAATGGGAACAGCTGCACTTCACACCACTGTCTTCTGATTCCAAGGGCAGTGCGAGTTTCCACCCTACCACACTGAGTGTCCTTTCACAAAATTCCCCTCTGCTGTCAGCATAATCCCGAAATGTAACAAAGTAACACCCATAACCCTCAAATAACAGGATAAGTACAGCTACTACTGAAGTTCATTTGCATTAAACCAGCACTAACATGAAATCCACACATTTGATTTTTCTTTTTCTTTCTTTCTTTTTTTCCCGCCCCCCACCCTTCAAGTCCCAGGGGATAACTCAGAGTAATAGGGCACGTCTGATCTGGTTTCTGTGAATTTCTTTCGAGCTACAACTGTGCTATTCAAAGTGTGGTCCACAGATCAGCAGCCGCAGTGTCACCTGGGAACATGTCTGAATGCAGGAGCCCAAGCTCCAAGCCCAGACCCCACTGAATCACAACTTGTGTTTTCACGACAGCCACACATGATTCATATGCATGTTGTGGGTTGAGAGCTGCTGCTTCTACAACTCATGCTTTTCTTCAGCCCTGCTTGTTGTAGGTAGCGGGTTTGTGGTTTAAATCTAAGAAGAGGGGAGGAGCAGCGCACAGGCAGGACATACCTGCCTGCGTGCTCACTTTCAGCAGGGGCTGGAGAAGACAGATTGGAGACAGGGAGAAACCGTGGAAGACAGAGCCTGGAGAAGCGTTTGGAACCTCAGAGGAGGTTGCAAATAGCTGCCTGTGGACATCTGGTTTGTGGTCTCAAGGAAACAGAGACAATATTGATTTTTGAAACAGGAGGCGCTCCGAGTGGCTGCTATTCAGGAGCACTTTGTGAAATAGCATTTGAGAAACTCTGGAGTGCTTCTGAAGGGGGAAAAAACCAGGCTAACCATTCCTAGATGCAGTGACCTGCCAAATGGCTGTTGGGCTGGAAGAAAATGCCGATTGCTTATTTCTTCCATTTATCCCTGGGCTCCTCTCCTGTCCTCCACCCTTCTCGGCTTCTGCGGTCCCAGCTCTGGGCGTGAGACTTACGGCTCCCTCCATCCTGTGTCAGGACCTCCCCTCTAGTTGTACTAACTTGGCTCCCTCCTGAAGATCAGAATTTATGCAACCAAAGCCCAGATTCCTTCACTGGAGGGTCTGAAACCACCCCCCTCCCTCCTCTCCTGCCCTGCTCTTCCAGGCCTGCATCTTTACTTTGCAGGAGGTGCCAGACGTCAAACTGCCCCATATTCTGTGACTTCAGGATCCAGGCAAATGTCCATGAAGGAGAGATGTATAACCACTGAGACGCTGCGTGAATGTAGGGCCCTGGGTTCTGTTGTGGGCAAATACGTTGAGCGATTTGAAATGACTCTCCTGGGAGCTGGTTGTCAAATTTTTGGTGTGTTCAGGAAATGTCTGCCACATTTTACATCAACATTTTCAAACTGCAAGTGAGTGAAGTGTTGAATTGTAACAATGAGTGAGTGAAATGAATGGAGGGCAGCGCCAGTGGTAAACCAGCTTGGGTAATAGAAGTAACTCATTTTTTAATTACAAAAAAAAAAAGAAAAGAAAAGCTTTGGCATAGCACAACTATTCCTGATGCTTTGCTGCATGGAATTTAAATCCCATCCTGATGTCATGTGAAGCCACAGTATATGGAAGTCTTTATATGTGGATTATGGGTGGAAAGAATGGGGTGCATTTTGGCTATTTGCCATCACTCATATTTCAAGGTCCAGAAGGGCCAAAGTCAATCAAAATTTAGTTAAATATGCTTCTAATCATTTTCTTATCCAGTATTCCTCGGTTTGTTACTCAAGGCTTCAAGGTATTTATGTTACTATCTCTGTGATTCTCAGCTGCTTAGAACTCTGCTCAGATTCAACCTCCTCCCTGAAGCCCTCCTCCCAGCTGGGATTAATGTCTCCTTCTATCTCCTGGTCCACCTTGTCCAGTTATGTTTTGTGAGGTCCTGCTTTCTCATATGCTGACTGCTGGCTTAGATACATTCTTTCCGTTAATCTTCCCATCACACTTGCACAAGAAGGGACGGGAGTACAGCTCCGTCAGCCTGCTCAGGGTCAGGCAGCTGTGATGGGGCAGGAGCAGCATTTGAACCCAGGACCTGTGCTCCTGAAGCCTGTTCTTGTCTCTGTACTAACAGTTCTCAAGGTGTGGTTCCCAGCAGCATCACCTGGAAATTTGTTAAAAATAGAAGTTATCAGGCCCTACTCCATAATGTATGGAAACAAAAACTTTGTGGTGGGGGGCCAGAAATCTGTATTTTAACAGGCCCCCTGGGGATTCTGCTGTATGCTCAAGTTTAAGAATCACTTCCATACCCAGCTTGCTGCTGATGTGTGGTTCTGTGATATATGTAATCTTGGTCACTAGACTGTAAGCTACTTGAGGGCAGGACTTCTGCCTTATTCACCTGGGAGCAAGACACTATACTAGGTGCTGTTGTGGAAATGTAACAAGAGTAACAGCAAATATTTATTGAGCTCTTTATGCCACATGGCATGCTAAACCTTCATGTGCTTTATATTATTGAATCCTCAGAACAACCCCTTGAGGTCAGCACTATTATTATCTGCCTTTTACAGAGGAGGACACTGAGGCTCAAATTGGGGAAGTAGCTTACTCAAAATCCAATGCCTTGCATGAGGAAGCTGGGATGTGAATCCAGAGGATCTGACTGCAGAGCCGGAGCTCTTACCCAGCAGGCTGCCCTGTTCAGTGCCTGCTTCCCAAATAGATTATAACCATCTGAACTCTTCCATGCATCATATGGAGAAAAAGTCTCAACCATAAAAGAGAGGAGAAACGTATATGGAGCAGCTTTCGAGAATAGAGAGGGCTTAGATGCCTTTCTGAAAAGAAGGTGTCATTTTCTTTTTTTTCTCTAGAGACAGGTATCGTTTCATCACCCAGGATAGAGTGCAGTGGTACAATCATGGCTCACTGCAGCCTCGAACTCCTGGGCTCAAGCAATCCTCCTGCCTCAGCCTCCCAAGTAGCTGGGACTGCAGGTGTGTGCCACCATGCCCAGCTAATTTTTTTTTTGTATGGATGGGGTCTTGCCGTGTTGCCTAGGCTGACCTTGAACTCTTGGCCTCAAGCAATCCTCCCGCTTTGGCTTCCCAAAGTGCTGGGATTACAAGCATGAGCCATTGAGACTGGCCAGAAGGCATCATTTTGTTAAAAAACAAAAAGCATTCTCAAGCTCCTGTAATTTCATTCCTGATGGATGAGTTATCTTGACTTCCTGTCTAGGATAGGGCCAACTCTACTCACTCCTTTTGTATCCAGGGTACTTGAATGTCTTGAATTCCTGCACCAGAAGTTGCAGGCTTCTGGAAAGTCAGGGTACAGAGTGAGGGGGGACAGGGAAGAGGATAGTCTAGAGGTTAGGACTCCAGCACAGATGCTTGAGTTTAAATCTCTGGGTTCACATCATGATTGTGCTGCTAGGAATCAATGCCATTTTAGATAAAAGCCACTTACCCTTTCTGGACCTTGGTTTCTTCAACTGTAAAATGGAAATAATGATAATAGCTGTTTTGTGTGGCGCATGAATGAGACTGTGGCTCGGAGAATGCTTTATAAATAAAAAGAGATGTCTGGAAAGTTCAGTGTTCTTTCCTGCGACTCCTGGGAGCTACAGCATAGGGAGGCATTGAGGAGGTGCCCATCAGTCTTGATTTCCAACCTGAGATTTTTGTTTTCTTGTTTTTTGAGCTGGTGTTTTGCTCTTGTTGCCCAAGATGGAGTGCAGTGGCGCGATCTTGGCTCACTGCAACCTCGGCCTCCAGAGTTTCAGCGATTCTCTTGCCTCAGCCTCCCGAGTAGCTGGGATTACAGGTGCCCGCCACCACGCCCGGCTAATTTTTGTATTTTCAGTAGAGATGGGATTTCACCATGTTGGTCAGGCTGGTCTTGAACTCCTGACCTCAGGTGATGCGCCCACCTCGGCTTCCTAAAGTGCTGGGATTACAGGCGTGAGCCACCGCACCCAGCCCAACCTGAGATTCTTTTCGGCCAAGCTTCCTTTCTGAGAACACAGTGTGTGATTTCTCTGTGCTTGGCAGAGATGCAGGCCTGTTCCTCTGAGACTGGAAACGACTTCACGGTCCTTTTCAAACAGTAATTCTCTAAAGAAAAGCTCCCTGAGGCCCTTGGAGAACAGTAGCAGAGACCCCTTTATAAGGACATGATGCTGTTTCCTATCCCAACCCTCAAGACAACGGGTTTCCTCTGCCTGGATATGTAGAATCCACTTTGGAGGTCTGGGTTCTGGGTTTCCTCCACGAAACAGACTCCTTCGCCCCTCCTTCTCACCCATCCCTCTTCAGGCACCAAAGCCCCTTCCAAAATGTCTTCACCTTTCACGTGACGCCAGCACTCAAATCCCCCATTCCAAATAAATGAGAAAGAAACCCCTTTCCGCCAGGTTTTGCTTGTGCCCTGGCAACCCAAAGCCAGGATACAGTTTCAAGGTAGGGCACATGTGTGTGTAATTGCTTCTGGAGAGGAAGACCAAGAAAGCCTGCTCCAAATGAGGTGTGAATGATAAGCACAGTGAGATCTGTTACTGCAGTGAAGCCCCATCTGGATGGACTATATTAACTTGCTTTGTAATGTGGACTTTTGATGTGGCCCTTCAGAGTCCCTTCCCTGCTTGTTAGTTAGGAAGCATCCCACAATAGA
This sequence comes from Cacajao melanocephalus, assembly GCA_963573385.1. NCBI lineage: Eukaryota > Metazoa > Chordata > Mammalia > Primates > Pitheciidae > Cacajao > Cacajao melanocephalus. Next base: position 21,951 of record CAUYLG010065939.1, on the reverse strand, counting down.
AAACAAACAAACAACAAACAAGAATAAGAACCACCCCTTTTGCTCAGCTGAAGTGCTGCAATCATGCTGTTTTACCCACTGTGTTGGCTTCTTTCAGACCTGTGACTACACCTTGGAAAGGGCTTCCTTAGGGGAAAAGAACTTGAAACTGTATTTCTGGATGCATTGTCTTAAGCATCAGCTATTGAGCAGTCAAGGAGGAATCAGAATCTCTAGCATTTAGTCAGAAAGGTGAGGTTTAGAAAAGACTAAGTGACTTTAACAAATTTCAGGAAGATTTATGAGTAGTAGGTTTTTCATCTGTAAAACAGGCTTCATAATATCTGTCCAATCTCATTTTATCTTCCAAAAACACTGGGCATGGTGGCTTAGGACTGTCATCTCAGCACTTGGGGAGGCCGAAGTGAGAGGATCGCTTGAGTCCAGGAGTTCAAGACCAGCCTGGGCAATATAGTAAGACTCTTGTCTCTATACAAAATTAGGAGGTTGAGGCAACAGCGAGCTGTGATGGTATCACTGCACTCCAGCCTGGGTGACGGAGCCAGGCCCTGTCTCAAAAAAAAAAAAAGGGAAACCCAAAAGAAAACGAAAGAAAAAAACCCTTTGAGGTGACAGATCCATAGAATGATAGCACTGAAAGAAACTGTAGATAGCACTGAAAGAAACTGGGTCTAACCGCCTCCTTTTCTGAACAAGAAGACAGAATCGAAAAGAGGCAGAGCATCCTGCTTGAGGACACAGAATTGCTGAGTAGTAGGACGAAGAACCCAGCTCTTCCCGCTCTGAGGGGGGATGGTGGTTAGTTCTAATTTTGGCTAAAATAGAGCCTGGCTAATTCCTAATCTCTCCTCTGCAAGTGACTTCAGACTCATTTTCCTAAGCAGCAAAGCCATTTGGCTGGTGCAGAGTATGGCTAGGGCTCTGGCATTCTCCACTGGGTGAGAAATTTATCCCACTTCTGTTCTCAGCCTATGTGCCAAGCAAACAAACCATCTTGTTGACTGCAGACATGGTCTTGGGAATCCTAGCCAGCCAGAAAAAGCATTTTATCTCTCTTGATGAGGAAACCAGTGCCTGGAATTCAATAGATGTAATTTGAATTGGCTGAGTCCAAGTACAATTCTAAATTTTCTTAGCTATGACATTTTATTTACTTTTTCTTTTATGAAGACATGCTGTCTACTGAATGTATGCGTCCTCCTGAAATTCACATGTTAAACCTTAATGCCCAAGATGATGGTATTTGGAAGTGGGGCTTTTGGGAGGAAATTAGGTCATGAGGGCGGAGCCCCTCATGAAAAAAAATCAATGCCTTTGTAGAAGAGGACTGAAGGAGCTCACCTCCCCTTCCATCATGTGAAGACAAGCAAGAAGATGGCCATCTCTAAGAAGTGGGCACTCACCAGACACCAGATCTGCCCATGCCGTAATCTTGGACTTCCCAGCTGTGAGAAATAATGATCATTGTTTATAAGTTACCCTGTGTATGGCATTTTTGTTATAGCAGCCCAAACAGTCTAAGGCAAAACAGGACAATTAGCTTGATTGGCCGGGAATAGTTAAGTCATTCTCCTGCCTCAGGCTCCCGAGTAGCTGGAATAGCTGGAAGTTCAGGCATGTGCTGCCATGCCCAGCTAATTTTTGTATTTTTAGTAGAGATGGGGTTTTACTGTGTTGGCCAGGATGGTCTCAATCTCCTGACCTCGTGATCTGCCCACCTTGGCCTCCCAAAGTGCTGAGATTCCATGCGTGAGCCACCGTGCCCAGCCAGGGAATAGTTAAGAGCCTTCCATTGTGGTTGGGACCTGTTTGAGCGTCTGCGTTCCTGTCAGAGAAGTGATAGTTTTGATCATGTAGCCCCACCAAAAAGTAAAACTGCGGGTTCAACTTTGGAATTTATTTCAGCCAACTGACGTTGCATAAATAAATAAATTTCCTTTCTCTCATTTAAAAGCAAAAAGAGATTTCTAGAATGTTTGCTGCATGTAGCAAATGGGAGATGTGAATGTTTTCTAAATGCTCTCAAGAAAGACCCGTTCATTGGTGTTTATCTATATTCTGAGAAGGGATTTAGCTGTAGAACATTGTGGTGAATACAATGGGATATGTTTCATTAAGACTGCACCTTCATCTTTTAATTAACTTCTTGTTCCTGCCTTTGGTGAAATATTAATTATTTTTTAATCATCACTGGGATGCACTTTAAGGAGAAGCAGCTGCAATCATCCAACCTTAGTTTCATTATACAGATAGGTGTTATAATAATTAAGTTAATTAGATTGTCACTGCTTGCATAAAATATGACTGTATTTGGAGAACAGATATTGCTTTGCTGGTCCAAGGTTAATTAAAAAATAGACTGTGCGAGAGGTCAGGTTAAATGGAGTTGGCAGCACCCTGATATCTGGCCAGTGTGAAGAAGAATGTTTCTGCAGTGGGCTGGGACCAGAAACCAGACAGAGCAGGGTTTTGAAGCCATCCTTGGGTGTCCGCACCTGAAAGATGTGGAGAGTCACCATCACCAGATCCAGTAGACTGCAGTCCACTTGTATTGTTTTCTTTCTACATCAATGGTTCTTATTCTGGGCTCTTGGGTAGGGGGTCGCCCTATTCACAGGATAGAGGGAAAAATCAATAAAACACTTTTTTTTGAGACAGAGTCTTGCTCCATTAACCAGGCTGGAGTGCAGTGGCACCATCTTGGCTCACTGCAACCTCCACCTCTCTGGATCAAAGCGATTCTCTTGCCTCAGCCTCCCTAGTAGCTAGGATTACAGGCACATGCCACCACACCCGGATAATTTTTGTATTTTTAGTAGAGATGATGTTTCACCATGTTGGCCAGGCTGGTTTCGAACTCCTGACCTCAGGTGATCCGCCCACCTTGGCCTCCCAAAATACTGGGATTACAGGCGTGTGCCACTGCACCCGGTCTGAAATACTTAATTTAAGTGGAAGATGGTCCTTTGTCAACCCTTGAGATCTGGATGTCCCTGAATGCAAGAAAATAAAGCCAGGAAAGAATGTGCTGGGTGGGATGCTACTAATGTTTACTGAATGTTTTCAGGTGCCTGGTACTGAGCTAAGTGATTCACGTGTCATAACTCACTTAACCCTCATAACAATTCTTCTTCTTCTTCTTTTTTTTTTTTTTTTTAGAGTTTAGCTCTGTTGTCAGGCTAGAGTGCAGTGGTATGATCTTGGCTCACTGCAACATCTGCCTCTCGGGTTCAAGAAATTCTCCTGCCTCAGCCTCCTGACTAGCTGGAATTATAGGCACATGCCTCCATGCCCAGCTAATTTTTGTATTTTTAGTAGAGATGGGGTTTCACCATGTTGACCAGGATGGTCCTGATCTCCTGACCTCGTGATCCGCCCACCTCGGCCTCCCAAAGTGCAGGGATTACAGGTGTGAGCCATCGCGCCCAGCCAATCCCCACAACAATTCTATGAGGCACATAGCATTATTCCGATTTTAGAGTTGAGGAAACTGAGGCCTAGAGAGATTAAATAATTCACCCGAGTTTACATGGTCAGTGGTAGAGCCAAAATTTTAACGGAAGTAGTTTGGCTCTGGAAGCTAATTTTTAACCACTGCTCCTCAACAATTGCTTTTGAGTGAAATATCACTATACTATGCTGCCAAGGCATAACAGTAATAAAAACAAATAGTTATTCCTGGGGAAAGGAGATCTAAACTGCAGACTCATCCCTCCAGCAGCAGAATCCCTTGCAATCCAAGCACTGATTTTCTGATGTTCCAGAATGTTTAATCCTAATAAAAAATGCCAAGGAGCCAGCCTGGGTCTGGAAGAGTAATTTTGCTCACTCCTTGTCAATAGATGGGTGTGTTTCATGTTTATAACTGTTGTTGTTTTGTTTTGTAATTACATAGCAGTTCATTAAAGGTTGATTTGGTTCCCAAATCAGCCAAGCCTTCTAACAACTCATTTGGAAGAGTAAATATCCAGCACAGAGAAATTCACTGCTTTGGTCATGATGAGATAAGAGCATGCCGCAGCCCTTGAATATGGCTCGTCTAATAAGGGTTGGGCTGTCTGGAAAATAATGGAAATCTCAAACAGAGGTTGTTACAAAATAGTGCAAGATGTTGTTGGCATCAGCCCTGAAAGGATAACTGTGCTCTTTGGTGACTGGAAGGAAATTTCATATTCAACAGATGCTACCTGCATCATAGACTGAGATAGATGATGATTGACCTGGAAGGCTTGTCTGCGTTTCTGAGCAAATGATCTCAAAATGATTTGCCCTGATTCCTTGTGGACTGCTGGGTTTGGTTTCACATGATGGTTTACTGACTCTCTCAATTGGAATGACTGAAATTTATTTTAAACTTAACTATTTGCTCAACGCTGCTATTATTTTACTTTAGGCTGTTATTAATTTGCCCTGGAGTGGTGTGTGGTTTGGATTGCACTGTGCTGATGTGGTTTGTCATATACGATGCTAAACATAGGACAGAAGCTTGGAAAGGAGGAAAATGAAAATGGTACCCCCAAAAGTCAGTTAATATTATTGTGGCTGTGAATAAGCTGTCACATGCTGCTACTATTTGGATCAATATTGTCCTTTTTTAGATTACATGATCCAAAAGGAGCAGAGTAATTTAGAAATAGGGGAAGCATCATGGGATTCACATACACAGGAAGAAAAATCAAATCCAGAAGAAAAAAGGATAAATTACTATTGCATATACAGAGTATTATCTCTCATGATGGAAACAGTGATGCTGTCCATGAGATGCACACTCTAGGGGTAGGGGCAGCTCGGCCCTGAGAATTAGATAGCCATTCGGTTTCTTTAGCTCTCTCCTTCCTTGAGCTGATGACGGAGGGGAGATGGCAGAAAACATTATCACCCAGGCAACTGCGGTAATCTGGAAATACGGTCTTGTAAAGTGAGTAGATTAACAAAGTGTGGTGCATCCATATGACAGAATTCTACTCACCAGCAGAAAGGAATAAATTGGCTAGGCACAGTGGCTCATGCTTGTAATCCCAGTACTTTGGGAGGCTGAGGTGGGCAGATCACCTGAGGTCAGGAGTTTTGAGACCATCCTGGCCAACGTGGTGAAACTCTGTCTCTACTGAAAACACAAAAATTAGCTGGGCATGGTGGCAGATGCCTGTAGTCCCAGCTACTTGAGAGACTGAGGCAACAGAATTGCTTGGACCCAGGAGGTGGAGGTCTCAGGGAGCTGAGATCGTGCTGCTGCACTCCAGCCTGGGTGACAGAACGAGACTTTGTCTCAAAAAAAAAAAAAAGAATAAATTATATTGTTGATACACACAGCATAAGTAGGTTTAAAAGGCCTTACATAGAATAAAAGAAGCCAGGCTCAAAAGTAACATATTACAGAATTGCATTATATGACTTTAAAAAGAAAAAAGACAAAATCACTGGGACAAAAAATGGATCAGTGGTTGCCAATGTGATGTACGGGATACCTGACTATAGGTGGAAGGCAGGAAGGAGTTTTTAAGGTAACTTAATTATTCTTTATTACTATTACAGCATTATCCACTCAAATCTTTACACATGCTGAAACTCATAGAATTGTACACATACTGAAAAAGTTACAATTACTGCCTGGTCATTTGAAAAATAAGTATTGAAACGTTTCGTTGTTATTTTAATTAAATCACTTCCATATTTTATTCTAACACTGGCTTAAAACAATGTCCCAAAGATCTACCTTGTTTCCATTATGTTAAATTGCTGCCCTCTTTTCCTGTATCTGAGAATTGTCTGGGGTTTTCTATGAAAGAATCGAGGAGTCTAGAAGTGTTAGTGGGTTGGTTGATCCTTTGGGGGACCTCTACCAGTGGAGTCTGGGAGAGGCACAAGGCCAGGTATCAAGATACTTTCCTCATCCAAGCCAGCTCTTTTTTTTTTTTTTTTTTTTTTCCCAATGGAGTCTCCTTCTGTTGCCTAGACTGGAGTGCAGTGGTATGATCTTGGTTCACTGAAGCCTCTGCCTCTGGGTTCAAGCCATTCTCCCACCTCAGCTTCCCAAGTAGCTGTGATTACAGGCGCATACCACCAAGCTTAACTAATTTTTATATTTTTAGTAGAGATGGGATTTCACCATGTTGGCCAGGCTGGTCTCAAACTCCTGACTTCAGGTGATCCGCCTGCCTTGGCCTCCCAAAGTGCTGGGATTACAGGCAGTATCAGAGGAGTTCTTAAGGACCTTGAACTACCCGTGGTGGAAGGATTAATTCTCCCACTACACCAGCAGCTTAGATAAGAGTAAGAGGCACTTCCATACCCTACTTTTGAGGGGTGTGCCGATGCCTGGCTCCTGGGATAGAGAACTAGGCTTGGAGTCATAATGGGAAACAAAATCTCTCTGGATTGAGGCACATGAAGTGATGAAAAGCTTTGACGGTGGGTGAGGGAAGGAGTGCTGAACGGGTGCAACACGGCTGATCCCACAACGTGCAGCATGGCCTCTATTAAAACCAGGCCTCCTCCCGCCCCATCATGCGCACAAGTTTCTCTTAACTCTGCCCATCAGGTTATGAAAATTTTTAGGATAATAACATTGACCAAAGCCCAGGGCTGCGACTGGAGAAGTGATCCTTGGTGTGCCGAGACATGAGTCCGTGACATCTGGAATGGTCCTTTGGGGACATTTGGGGCTCCAATTAAATATGATTCAGTCTGGGTGGTCAGGCAAACCCATCAGGGACTCATGTGACCGGCCCAAGGTTTTCACCACTCTCCACATAGAGCAGTATTTTCAAAGCAGTTTGAAGTACGTTGTATTCCCATTTAAAAAATAACCACTTCCATATTTAAACACATTTAAAACTGAAACAACCATAGCCCCACTCCTCAGGTATAACCATTGTTTACATTTTACTGTATGTCTTTCCAATATTATTTTTGTACATACATATGGAGATAAAAATTAGCTTATACTATCAGTCTGCACAGTTCAATATGTAGCCACTAGCCACATATAGCTCTTCAAATTAGAATAAAAAAGTGAAAATGAAAATTAAAATTCAGTCTCTCAGTTGTAGTAGCTACACATCAGGTGCTCAGAAGCTGCACATGGCTTTTGGGAAATACAGATAAAGAACATTTCCATTAACACAGAAAGTTCTGCTGGACAACACTACCACAGATATAGTCCTAATAATCTTTTCTCATTGTGACCATTTTTTCATGTTATAAAATACGACTGTGTAGTATAGTATCATTTTTAATGACTGCATAGTATTCCGTTGTGTACATCTATAATTACTTTTTAAAAACCATTTCTCTAAAGTTGGAAATTCAAGTTATTTCTAGTTTGTCACTACTATAACAATGATCCAATAAACCTTTTTTTTTTTTTTTTTTTTGAGATGGAGTTTTGCTCTTGTTGCCCAGGCTGGAGTGCAATGGTAAGATCTCGGCTCACTGCAACCTCCACATCCCAGGAGGGTTCAAATGAGTCTTCTGCTCCAGCCTCCTGAGTAGCTGGAGTTATAGCATGCACCACCATGCTCGGTTAATTTTTGTATTTTTAGTAGAGACGGGGTTTCACCATGTTAGTCAGGCTGGTCTCGAACTCCTGACCTCAGATGATCCTCCCGCTTCAGCCTTCCAAACTGCTGGGATTATAGGCGTGAGCCACCACGCCCGGCCTCTATCTTTACTATTACTACTGGAGCAGAATCCAGCTTTTATACATTTTTCATTCCTAGTACCAAATTGTGTTCCAGAAAGATTGCATAGATTTATGCCCCTCAAAAGTAGGGTATGGAAATGCCTCTTACCCTAATCTAGACAACAATTGAGAAATTTGTTGCCATTTGACACTTGAAGCAGCATTATCCCAAAGATGTTTTGTTTTGCAACTCTTGAATTTCCAGTAGGATTTATAACCACTTGTATTTCTTTTGTGACTTGCTTTTGCTGATTTTTTAACTGAAAGGTGTATCCCTTTCTAATTGATTCATACGTTTTTTTTTTGTTTTTTGTTTTTTGTTTTGAGTCAGGATCTTGCTCTGTCACCCAGGCTGGAGTGCAGTGATGTGATCTCGGCTCATTGCAACCTCTGCCTCCTGGGTTCAAGTGATTCTCCTGTCTCAGCTTCCCGAGTAGCTGGGATTACAAGTGCATGACACCACCCCTGGCTAATTTGTATTTTTTGTAGAGGCAGGGCTTACCATGTTGGCCAGCCTGGTCTCGAACTCCTGACCTAAAGTGATCTGCCCACCTTGGCCTCCCAAAGGGCTGGGATTACAGGTGTAAGCCACTGTTTCCAGTCTTGATTCATAAAAGGTCTTTATATATGGAGGGGTCAAGTCTTTACCACATAACATACAAAAGCTTTTTTTGTTTATCATTTGCTTTTCATTTTTATACTTACAAATATTATAAAATCATATTTAGTTGAATTTCACAGTGCTTTTCTTTTAGATTTCTGCTCTTGATAAGATACTTTAGCTCTACCCTGTGAAAAATACATAAATATTTACTGTTTTATGGTTTACTTTTTTAACACCTAAAACATCAAATACATCTGGAATTTATTTAGGGTGTGGTGTGAGTTTGGTATTTATTTGCATTTACTTTCTAAATAGTTAGCCAGTTTTCCCAATTTGTTGAATGATTTATTCTTTTTCTACTGATTTTAAATTTCACCCCTATCGAATACTACATTTATATATATATATATATATATATTTGGGTGTGCTTTTATACTTCCTATTCTAGTTCATTACTGTCTTTCTAATTTGGGACAACTAACATATTGCTTTAATTATTTGTACTATATGTCACATGCTAATATTGGTATGGCAAGTCCTTTGTGTAACTCTTCTTTTCCAAAATATTTTTGGCTTTTCTATCGTGCATCTCCTTTGGTATGAATGTTAAAATTATTTGGTAAAATTTTAGAAAATGGTCCTGCCGAAGCTTTCACTGGCATTGTTAAATGTCAAACTAAATTTGTGAAAAATTGATTTCTATCAATATTAAATCTCCCCATCAGAAATATGGTACACTCTTTTGCTTATTGTCATTTTTTTGTATCTCTGAGTGAAATGTTTTTCATTTTTTCCATTGTCTAGGTCCTGAATATTATTTATGAATTTCACTCCCACTTTGCCAAACACTTGGATAAAGTTTCATCAGGACATACTTGGAACTGCGCTCAGTGGCTCCCCTGTAATCTCAGCCCTTTGGGAGGCCGAGGCAGGCAGATTGCCTGAGCTCAGGAGTTGAAGACTAGCCTGGGTAGCACAGCAAAACTCCAGCTCTAGGAAAAAAATTCAAAAATTAGCTGGGCATGGTGGTGCACACCCGTGGTCTCAGCTATGTGGGAGGCGGAGGTGGGAGGGAGTGTCACTTGAGCCCAGGAGGTGGAAGCTGCAGTGAGCTGTAATTGCACCTCTGCCTGGGTGACAGAGCAAGACACTGTCTGGAAGAAGGAAAAAAAAAAGACATACTTGGTCCTTCTGGGGAGTAATAGGGAGTTAGGCTGGGAACCATAATAGATAGCAAGTCCCTTGGATGGAGGCACATGGCATGATATTAAACATTTTAAAATTGCTTTTATAAATGAGATTTTAAAATGTCATTGTATTTCTTTCTTTTCTGAGATAGGATCTTGCTCTGTTACCCTGGGATGGAGTACATTGTCATGTTCACAACATACTGCAGCCGTGAACCTCCCAGGGTCAAGTTCTCCCATCCCAGCCTCTCAAGTAGCTGCAACTACAGGAACCACCACGTCCAGCTAATTTTTGGATGTTTTGTAGAGACAGACCATGTTGTCCAGGCTCGTCTCAAAGTCCTGGGCTCAAAAGATCCCCCTGCCCCAGCCTCCCTAAGTGTTAAGATTTACAGGCATGAGTCACTGTGCCCAAACCTCTGTTATATTTCTGAACATATTATTGAGAATATATAGACAAGGTATAAATGTTGGGTATTTATTTTATAATTAACTTTAATAGCTTTCTATATTAGCTATAATCATTTTTAGGTTGGATATCTTGGGCTTTACAAAGAGATAATCATATTTTTTGCAAGAAATGTTTGTCAATATTTAGAATTTTTACTTCTTTTTCTTATAGACCAATATAGTGTAGTGCTAAAAAAAAAAAAACATAGATGTTTGACACAGACAGATTCAGGCTAAATTTCAACTGCACCGCCTATTAACTTGAACCTCCTGCGATTTATATAATCTCTGAGGCTTGGTTTCCTCAAAGAGGAATAATAATACCTACTTTATGGAGATCTTAGGAGGATTAAATGAAATATTGTCTATAAAGCACATAACCAAGTAGCTGGCATATAGAGCTGCTATTATTGCTTGTCTGATTGCATTGGCTAGAACTCCCAGAACGTTAAATAATGTAATTGTGGACATCTAGACTTTAATGGTAATAGATTCATTTCTAAATGAAAATACCAGGCACTGTCGATGATGATGATGATGACTAACATTTATTAAGCATTTGTGCCCCATTCAGCATATAAATCATAGCGACAATTGCAGGAAATTACCCCAGCATCTTGCATATTTGCCCTTGATGACATTGCTTTGATTCACTCATTCCATCATTCAATTAATTCATTCACCAGACATTTGTTGAGCATGCCTAGAGTCTCTCATTTAATATGCCTCAATTCTAACTATCTTCATTTTGGATATGGTGTTACTCATGTGTTGAAGGAGGAAGAAACAGATACAGAAACAGGCAATGGAAGGTAACCGCATTAAGGCTTCATGTGGACACCACTCACAGAACTGCCATGCCTGTGCATGGATTATGGTGCTGTCCTTTCATTATGTTCCTTCTTGTCCTTTATGCCTGAACTGTCTGGCCTCACTGAAAGCAAAGAATGAGGTTTAGAGTTTGTAATGAGATGCAGAATGGGGCTGAGCTTTTTTGATGGAAGATCATCCATTCATTCAACCATCATTGGCTGGTTCTACTAAAAATAAGATGGATAAAGTGTGGATTTTGTCCTTGAGTCTTCATAGCTGAGAAAACCAGGAGGGTGAGTATTATTCCAGAACGTACAAAGATGATGAAAACAGAGAGAGAGAAGTGCTGGCGCAGGGAGGGAGGGAGCTTGAGGGCTTGTTTAAGGGTGGGGACTTGGGGCTTTGGAGACAGTGGAGTTAGGACTGGCCTCCCAGAGTTCTGATGTCATGAGAGATTGGCAAGAGTTTTCTGGGTGGGCAAGAAAGGGCATACTGGCGGGGGGAACGGTTATGTAAAGTCGCAGAGACATGTGGCAGCCAGTTGCTAATCTGCCAACAAACAGCCCATTCTTCCACAGTGAAGTCGAATAGAAAAGAGATGGATTTTGTGACTGAATTTCATTTGAAGTCGCCCAGCTACAAATTAGAGCTTATCTTGGATGGTTTAATGAGGTCAGCAGAGTAGAGAAGGGAAACAACTATGCCTTGTTAATATTCATAGTCATGATATTTACTGGGACAAAACAAAAATAAAGCACAAAAATATAGCCTGGGCTGGAAAAAGATTGGGGACCAAATGAGAAAATGAAAGAATTGACTGCCTTTACTAAAAGCAAAAAAAATGAATTAACTTCCTTCAAATTTGCTCAGTCTTTCTATTTCTCTTCCAATTTTTCTTCCCCTGGAACCTCACTCAGCATCAAGTTTCTTACAATATGGATGAGAAATATTAGCTGGGAGCATGGAAGATTATTTAACTCTCTCCCTAAAAGCATATGCAAATAGTATACACAGGAATGAATTCAGAATTTGGGGATTAATTCATTTTTCCTCCAGAGTCAGCTTCTCCTTCTTTCTCTCTGTACCCTGCTTCCTTTCAGGTATTTGGGTTTGGCCAGCTTTTAATGGGTGGAACCCACAAACACAAGGAAGTGATTTTATGGGCTTTCTTCTGGGCTCATGTACAATTTTTAAAAATTCCTTTTGATCCTCGAAGATCCCAGCAGCCAACTCTGGTTAACATCACCAAGAAGCCAGCCACGCCCAGAGCTATCCCAGGAGCTAGAATTCTCATGTGCCAAGCTGCAGGCAATTCTGTCTCTTTGCCTGAGACAGGAGGCATCTTGAGAATATTCAAATTAAGGGAAATGGAGAGTTGGATAATTAACACATGAATTTGATTAATGTTTACATCTGTGAAAAGCATTTTGTACCAAATAAATAGCAGATACATTTCTTAAAACTTCCAACACCATCTTCTCCTCTCTTGGGGAAGAGTTGGCTGGTTTTAATCCTTGTTTTCTATTCAATAATTCTTGAGTGTGGGTCCAGTACGAGCTTAAGGTTGATCCTGTCCTGGTCATCTGAAACTTCATCCTGTTTTTCTAAAATTCCTAGAGGTGTTTGGAATGGAATGACTACTAGGGCACATTGAGGGGTTGTGGGAAATATAGGGAAAGTGGAAAACTGGAGAGGGGCAAGTGAACACATTTTCAAAAGGGGATGTATCAAAAAGTAACCATCCCTGTGAGCTAGAGAGCAATTACTATCTATGAGTCTGGACCAGTGCTTTAACCTGAGACTCTCTCCTTTGGCCTTTGATGAGGCCTGCTCAGGAGGGCATTTGATGGCTTGTTGAGCACTTACAAATAAAAATGACCATGTTTTGGTTATGAGTGTGTTCCCAACTGGACCCATTCCTTTTGACGGGATCACTCGGTGAGTTCTATCAAGGAAGTACTGGAATCCTAGTGTATATTAACCAGCATCTTGCTTAACTACTTCATTGAATTTGAGTAGGGCTTCTCAGGTATGCCTACAAAGTCTCTCCATGTAGATAAGATAGAAAATTACAGATTGGTGATAATGTAATGAGAAAGAATTGTATGCCATTGAACACCTGGGTTCCAAAGATGAACAAAGATTGGCATCAATCTGGGAGATTATGTCTAATGCTGAACCACAGGGCTCTATCATATAGGATATTTTTATTTATGTCATGTTTGAAGGCAGATTATAGGCTCATTGTATTTGTAGATAACACAGTGGAAACCCTAAATAATGGAACTGTACCCATCAAATGAGCTGGAATCATGAGTCAGAAAGCTATGGCTGGAAACAGTAGAAGTTGGTCTTCTATTTTCTTCTCCCTCTTCCTCCACATTCCCTGCCTGTCTCTCCTTCATCTTTACAGCATGTATAAGTTTATAAACTCCATGCAAGACTGCTGAGAAATTAAATGAGATGAAGAAAAGTGGGAGAGGTAATATTATTCTGTATACTCTTCCGTTGAGACTCAGAATTTTAGGAAGGTCCAAGATACATATCTCCTAAACAGTATTAGCAGGGGCAGAATTCAAATCCTAGCTCCTCCCTCTCTCTCTCTCTCTCTCTCTCTCTCTCTTTTTTTTTTTTTTGATAGAGAGTTTTGCTCTGTCACCCAAGCTGGAGTGCAATGGCACCATCTTGGCTCACTGTAACCTCTACCTTCTGGGTTCAAGTGATTCTCCTCCCTCAGCCTCCCAAGTAGCTGGGATTACAGGCATCTGCCAATACCCCTGGCTAATTTTTTATGTTTTTAGTAGAGATGGCATTTCACCATGTTGGCCAGGCTGTTCTCTAACTCCTGACCTCAGGTGATCCACCCACCTTGGACTCCCAAAGTGCCGGGATTACAGGTGCAAGCCCCCACACCCAGTCCAGCTCCCCCTGCATACATAGTATGTGAAGTTCTCTAGACATATTCTTTGAGAATGACAATGCCTGCTTTGCTGAGCACAAGCATTCAATGCAATAAAGTGGTGGCTACAGAATTAGGCACATGCTTCGTGTGTTCTTAAACAATCAGGCAACCAGGCCCAGGGTAAAGCAACTGCCGCTAACGTACTTCTGCTAAGTGAAACACATCAAAAAGACCACCAGAGCTTTTTACAGCCCAGAGAGCCGGCTAGAAAATAAAGGGGTCAGAAAATGCATTCAGGCCACAAGATTGAGAACCAGCACTTTAGATGGGCTACCACATAGGCTGAAAATAATGACTCAATGCTGAAAATGAAAATTTTAGAGAAAAAGGGACTAAAAGAAATAATGTAATTTAATCCCCCACTTGGCTATGGAGATTGCTGAACAGAGAGAACTCAGTTGGTTGGCTCAAGATGACCCAATTAATAATCAGCAGGATTGGTTTCTTGGACCTGGTTCAGGGTTCTCTGTATTCCATCATAGTGTTCTGACTTTTAATGGCAATGAGTTACAATTGTGAAGTAGCTCTTTATACTCTTAAAGTTCTTTTATATTTAAAAAATGTAAGGCAAATATTATACCCATATTACAGGTGGGGCAACTGAGGCAAAGAGAATCTAGATGATTTGCCAAAGGGCACACAACGAATGAATAACATGACCAGGATTTGTCATGGCCCCTTTGCTAGGCTTGCAGCAGGGGGCACCCAGTCTATTCGGCTCTCTGGGCTGCATCTGTCTTGCGTTCCGGCCCACAGTTTCAGGGGCCATGTGACTGCACACTCAGCTCCTGGTGGGAGGGAGTATGTGAGCGAGCAAGTGCAGGGTCCAGCTGGCCCCTGCAAATTCTGACACAGGAGCAGGTTCCATGTGGGGCCTGAGGTCAGACCAGGCATGCTGCCCTGAGGGGAACACAGTTGCACTCAGGCAGGGATGCCTGCAGTCCTGAAGCCCCAGAGGGAGTGTTATGGTGTGCTATTGAGCGCTTTTAGCTCTGCTGTCTGCAGCCCGATAGATGGCTGCAGGACTGGCTTGGCCCTGCGCTTCTTCCATCATGTGGGGTGGCTGCCCTCCACCGACAAGGGCAGAGGGTCAGTGTTACAGGCTTTCTGGGTACCCATATTTGGTGGGTCCTGAGCTCCTGTCTTGCATTTAAGAAGAATGAGGTCATGCTGACAATTGACGGATATAGAGGTCTGATAATTTTTTTTTTAATTATACTCTTAAGTCCTGGGGTACATATATGGAATGTGCAGGTTTGTTACATAAGTATACACTTGCCATGGTGGTTTGCTGCAGTCCATCAACCCATCATCTACATTAGGTATTTCTCCTACTGCTGTCCCTTCCCTTGCCCCCAACTCCCTGACAGGCCCCAGTGTGTGATGTTCCTCTCCCTGTGTCCATGTGTTCTCATTGTTCAACTGTCATGTATGAGTGAGAACATGCCATGTTTGGTTTTCTGTTCCTGTGTTAGTTTGCTGAGAATGATGGTTTCCAGCTTCATCCATGTCCCTGCAAAGGACATGAACTCACCTTTTTTTATGGCTGCATAGTGTTCCACGGTGTATATGTGCCACATTTTCTTTATCCAGTCTATCATTGATAGGCATTTGAGTTGGTTCCAAGTCTTTGCTATTGTGAACAGTGCCAGAGTAAACATATGTGTACGTGTGTCTTTATAGTTGAATGATTTGTAATACTTTGGGTATATACCCAGTAATAGGATTGCTGAGTCAAATGGTATTCGTGGTTCCAGATCCTTGAGGAATCACCACACTGTCTTCCACGATGGTTGAACTAATTTACACTCCCACCAACAGTGTAAAACCATTCCTATTTCTCCACATCCTCTCCAGCATCTGTTATCTCCTGACTTTTTAATGATCGCCATTCTAACTACCATGAGATGGTATCTCACTGTGGTTTTGATTTGCATTTCTCTAATGGAGGTTGGAGAATTTTATTGAGCAATGAAACAGTTCTCAGTGGAGAAGGGATGGAAAGGTCAGGTTGTCTCAGTGTGGCTGAGCCTAGGTAGGGGCTTTTTTAGGCACAGGATGGGGGAGGGGCAGGCTATAGGTAGTATTAAAAAGGATAACATTTGATTGGTTAAAAGGCATTCAGAAAGAACCAATTGGGAAAGGGAGGGCAAACAGGAACAGAAGCTCTCACTCTGGGTTGCAGGTTTCATCCGGAACCAGCAGTCCAGGTGGAGTTTCGCTGAGGACCTGACCCTATCTGTCTAGGCGTTTTTCTGCCTCCTGCCGCTCTCAGCAAGAGAGACAAATCTAGGTTTTTTGGCTTCCAGTCTACTTGCCCCTCAGCTGTTTGACTCATAATATTTCTGATGCCAAATGTGTGGGCTTTTTCTTCTACCTCCAAACCCATTCTCTGGTTTTCCTGACACCAGCTAGATGTCCTACAATTCAGTTATGCCACCAACTGCCTGGAATGAGCAGAGACACTGGAGGTCTAGGCTCAGTCCCACAAGACTACCCCAAGTTCAGACACCGATTGCAAGTTACAGGTTTCCACCTGTGCTTCTGACCAACAGCATATAAACAGGCTGCTCCCACAACCCAGTCCTCATGTTCCATAATTTTCTAGAATGTGTCTCAGAACTCAGGAAAGAGCTTTACTTAGGGTACAACAGACACATGGAAGAGATGCTTAGGGCAAGGTATGGGGACGGGGCATGGAGCTTCCATGTCCTTTCTGGGTGTGCCACCCTCCCAACACCTCAGAGTGTCACCATGTAAAAACTCTCCAACCCCGCTTTGTTTAGGGGTTTCTACGGAAAGGTTCATTATGTAGCCATGACTGACTAAATCATTAACCATTGAAGATTGACTCACTCTCCAGCCAATGGCGATCAGAGAGTGGGGCTGAATGTCTCAACCCTGTAATCACACCCAAGTCTTTCTGACCAGCAGCCCCCATCCTAAAGCTATCTAGGAGCCCTAAGCTACTAGATATCTCATTAGCATACAAATGACACTTGCTTTTTGCCTTTTTTTTTTTTTTTTTTTTTGACACGGAGTGTCACTCTGTCACCCAGGCTAGAGTGCAGTGGCACAGTCTCAGCTCACTGAAGCCTCCGCCTCCCAGGTTCATGAGATTCTCCTGCTTCAGCCTCCCAAGTATCAAGGACCATGGGTGCATGCCACCGCTCCTGGCTAATTTTTTGTATTTTTAGAAGAGACGGGATTTTACCGTGTTGGCCGAGAGGCTTAAATACTGTCAATAGTCAAACAGCTGGTCTCGAACTCCTGACCTTAGGTGATTCATCTGCCTTGGCTTCCCAAAGTGCTGGGATTACAGACGTGAGCCACTACACCCAGTGGCTTTTGCAATTCCTTATCTTAGAAAAGATGAGAGTTTTAGGAGCTATGTACCAGGGACCAGGGGAAAAGATCAAATATCTATTTATTCTTTTCATACTGCCTGTACTCGCACTTGCCACAGGGTAGGTGTTTCACTAGACTGTGCAGGCTCTTTGGCTGGGTTCACCAGGGAACACCTGAATTAAGGGGCCCTGGTTTGCTGCTGGTACAGTAGCCTCGCTCAGCATCCTCAATACGTTCTTGGAAACTGATTTGAAGGAAAGCAAAACAGAGCAGGTCCTCGAATAACATCGTTTCCTTCAAGGTCTTTACTTTGTTATCACGTTGATGAGAAAAAAAAATTCATTTTGTCATTCGTTGCTTTGCTTAGGTCGTAGTTTCCAAGAACCTATCACACATTAAGTGAGGATTTATAGTACTGTTTCTGCCATCTTTCTCACAGTACATGTTTGTTGCAGGATGAAGTGGTGGAGGGCGAGCTATTCTCCTTACTCAAAAAATCAGCAAAAACCCAACTCTAGTATGCTATAGATCATGAATTTTTGTTATTGTTTACCTGGACTTTCTCAATTCCAATTTCACTGCATTTCTGTAAAGACTAACCTCATAGCCAGAGCAAAGGACTGACAAGTCTTCTTCTTTTTTTTCTTTTAACTTAATGTGATGGGCAGAATAATGGCCCCACCCACTCAAAGATATTTGTGCCTTAATCCTCAGAAAATGTGACTATTTCTTGTTATCTGATGAAATAAACTTTGCACATGTGATTGCTGAAGGTAAGGGTAACAGACCTTGAGGTAGAAGGTGTATTATTCAGGTGGGCCTTGTGTAATCACATGAGTCCTTCAAAGTGGAAAACCTGCTCTGACCGTGGTCAGATTGGGAGAGAGAGAGAAGCGATCATGGAAGCAGGGTTAGAGAAATGCAACTTTGCTGGCTTTGAAGATGCAGAAAGAGACTGAAATAAAAAAAAAAAATCAGGAAGCCTCTAGAAGCTGGAGAAAGCATGGAAATGGTATTTTTCCCCTAGAACTTTCAGAAAGGAATGCAGACTTCCTGATGCCTTGGTTTTAGACTGGTGAAACTTATGTTGGACTTAGAACCCACAGAAATGTAAGATAATACATTGGTCTTGTTTTGAGTCACTAAATTTGTGGTTATTTGCTGCTATGGCATGTTATAACCTCTCCTCAGAGACAGGGTGGACCCCTACTCAAAATTTGGTTCAGATGTCAAGCCCGATGGTGATGCCCCGACTATACACATGTGCCAACAGGGTATGAAAAAGTTTGTTACTTACATAATAAATCTTTCAGTGTGGCTCCCAGGCAGGTCCAGAAATGGCTTGAAAAAGCAGAGAAGGTCACGCCTGTAATCCCAGCACTTTGAGAGGCTGAGGAGGGTGGATCACGAGGTCAGGATTTCCAGACCAGCTTGGTCAGCGTAGTGAAACCCTGTCTCTACTAAAAATACAAAAAAAAAAAAAAAAAATTAGCCAGGCATAGTGGTGTGCACCTCTAATCCCAGTTACTTGGGAGGCTGGGGCAGGAGAATTGCTTGAACCCAGGAGGCGGAAGTTGCAGTGAGCCGAGATCGTGCCACTGCACTCCAGCCTGGGTGATACAGCAAGACTCTGTCTTGGAAAAAAAAAAAAAAAAAAAAAAGCAGAGAAGGGAGATTGCCTTGGGAATATAATGGTGGTTAGGCAGTGGGGATGGAGGGAAGGTTCCCATATGTGCTTTGATCATCCCATTGGCTCCAAAGGACAGGGCACCCAGGCTTTCTTAGCAGCTTGCCATGGTGGGGGGCAGAAAGAGAACAGGTGGAATGAGGCTTAAATACTGTCAATAGTCAAACAGCAAGAAATGAAGCCAGACTCTATTATACAGCAATGAGAGAAAACTGGTACACGAATTTTCCTCAAGCTCCATCTATGCCACCTGTGCACTCGCCCACTCACCCACCCCGTGTTTTATTATGTATCCACTGCATGCCAGCAGAATGCTAGAGATGGTGGATGTAGCGATGTCCATGAAATAATATTTTTTCCTGTTGTTCTTACAGTCTAGTAGGAGTGAACACTGAATTGACTCATCATTTGATTATTTGCCGATGCTCACAATTGTGGCATATTGAGAGCCTAAGGGAGCACAAGGAAGAAAGAGACTTTTCTCCTTACTAATTTTAGGAGAATTTTCACTGGAAAGGCGAGAGTTGGCACAGCTTTTGCGTAACAGCTAACAGTTCAACACACAGTGGTAGAGATTAAAGAATTCTAAGCAAAAGAGAGAAGCACAGACAAAGGCATAGATGCATGAAGTTACGTCTGAGTTGCAGTGAATGGGGTTAGCCAATGAGGGTTTTTTTTCACTCTCTGATTTCCTGTGAGCTTGGGATGGGGGAATGAAGATTAGGGAGGCAGTTTGGAAGAAAAAGCTGGAATAGTAAGGAAGAGTAGGGTTAACGATGACCAACTGTCGGTTACCTGCATGTTGACCTAATGCAAGGATGTGAGTTTGTTTTTAGTCTAAAGCCATTGACTCATACCCAGTTTAATATACTTGAAGGAAAACATGTGAGATCTATAAAGTAGACAAGATTGGAAAGAAATTGTTTCAAGAAAAGGAAGTTAATCAGTAACTGAGCCTAACTGGTATAGACGACAGTTTCTTTTCCAATAATGGCCCAAGGAAATGATGCACAAAGTATGTGGAATTACCACTGCTTATTGAAGAGGGAGTGGACTGGGGGTTGGCAAAAGAATAAAGAAGCGCTTCATCACTCAGAATATGTCTTCTCTCCTTTGGGTGCTCTTCTTGGTGACACCCTAGAACATCCTGGGACATTGCTGGTCTTTAAACTCCCTTCCTCCCCAGACAGCTGCTACCTTGGTAGTAGCCTCCACCCTCATGTGGGTGTCAGCTGGGGCAGTCTGGATTTTTATAAGAATACCAGTGTTAGTGATGGAGTTCCTTTGGAGAGAGGCACAAGTCTTCTTTGAAGTTCCCATCCCCACCTGGTGCTGCATTCTCACTTCTCTCCCGCTCTGTTTTGTATTTTAGATTTAAGGGGATCTTTCACATATATAACAAGTTCTTGCTTTGAACTTAAAAATAAACACTACGAAGAAAAATGTATG
This sequence comes from Cacajao melanocephalus, assembly GCA_963573385.1. Lineage (NCBI taxonomy): Eukaryota > Metazoa > Chordata > Mammalia > Primates > Pitheciidae > Cacajao > Cacajao melanocephalus. Next base: position 1,767 of record CAUYLG010065939.1, on the reverse strand, counting down.
TTCCAATCTTACTTGAAATGCCCAAATATGATTAGTATTAGACTGTGAAATACCTCTGCTTATCTCTAGGAGCCAGCTGCTGGGAGCATTTTGAGGGATCAGGCTGGTTGTTGTGGGTGATTTTTTTTTTAAACAAACCATAAGCCCCAAGTGATCCGTGTATAGACTCTCCATGAAGTCCCCTTAGTCAAAAACTCAGTCTTTCTAATTTTTATTCTCTCCTCCTTTGGCCTGATCCCAATCATGGAAGACAGTATGGGAGCCAAATAGGTTCCAATTTCAGTCTGGCTATTTCCCTCTTACTTCTCTCTGTATTTCTGCCTTTCTCCTTTCTAAACTTGTCTGGCTGCGTCTAAGGACTTTCCAGTTGAGGAAACAAATTATTTGGGTTATACAGGCCACCACTGCTACTTATGAGCCAAAAAAAAAAAATGCGGCTTGGTATTTCGAAAATGATTTATTAATACATGCAGGGTCTTGCATGTCAACAACTGCAAATTATGGATAACAGATTTGCATCATCTATAATTTCATGGCCTCATTCAAAGGGACGTAATGAACTAACAAGAAGGGCTAAATGAGGAAAGGGGTTTTTTTTCTCATAAAGCTTTTTTTGACCTACCTGCCTATCTCTCCCATCAAAAAGTAAGAAAGGGAAGAAAACAAAAAATAATAATTTCTTGAAAAGCTCAACTTTAAAGCATTATGAGATTTTAAATCTGTGAATTACTCTGTATAATATATGAGTCATTACAGAAAGAATAGGAAATAGTAACAAGTTTGCATCAATCTTCAGCTAAACTGTGTTCAAGGAAATGAAGCTAGAATTCAATCAGACAAGGAGCTAACATTAAATTTCTTCTGAACACACTATTCTGGAAGAATATTTGAGGGACACTAAAAGTGAAAAATAAGCTATATTTGTCTTTGGTGAACATGCACTATATATGAAGAGACAAGATATTAAAAGTTGTGTATTGACATTCAAAACGTCCTTAGCAATTTACTCCCAAGAGAGGTGAAGCAGCAGAGAGTCATTACTTGGCGAATAAACAATAAGGATAATAATTACCACTGACTGGAGGCATTCCTGTGGGATTGTAGGGGTCTATATTAGTCCATTTTGTGTTACTATAACGGAATATCTGAGGCTGGATAATTAATAAAGAAGAGAGTTTTAATTGGCTCCTGGTTCTGCAGTCTGTACACAAAGTAGAGTGCCTGCACCTGGGGAAGGCTTCAGAAAGCTTCCAATCATGGCAGAAGGTGAAGGAAAGCCAGCCTGTCTCATGGCAAGAGAGAGGACAAGACAGAGAAGGGAGAGGTCTCAGACTCTTTTAAGCAACTGGATCTTGTGTAAACTAGCTGAGCAAGAACTGACTCAGCACCAAGGGGATGGTGCTAAGCCATTCATGAGGGATCCACCCACATGATCGAATGCTTCCCAGTAGGCCCCACTTCTAACATTGGAAGTCACATTTCAACATGAGATTTGGAGGGGACAAATATCCAAACCATGTCAGGGTCTGAGAGGATTTCTTTCTTCTCCCTAACTCCCCCCAACTTTTTTTTTTTTTTTTTTTTTTTTTTTTGAGACAGCATCTGGCTCTGTTCCCCAGGCTGGAGTGCAGTGGCATGATCACGGCTCACTGCAGCCTCCACCTCCCAGGCTCAAGTGATTTTCCAACCTCAGCCTCCCAAATAGCAGGGACTACAGGTGTATGCCACCATGCCCAGCTGATTTTTTATTTTATTTTTTTAAGAGAT
>CAUYLG010065938.1:0-51523 GCA_963573385.1 Cacajao melanocephalus | reverse complement strand
AAAATGGCTTTCTATATTATAATACTAAACAGTAAATAGCATTTTAGAAAAACATTTAATGACAGGGGAAAAGGCTCATAATAGGCCAAACATTCTAGCCTGGGCAATAGAACAAGAATCTCGTTCTCTTTCCCTCTTTCTCTTCCTCTTTCTTTCTCTCTTACATTCTTTTTTTTCTTTCTTTCACTCTCACTTTCTTTCCACTCTTTTTCTTTCTTTCAATTAAAAAAAAAAAAACAACAACAACACTAGACTTGCCTTTAGGTGATTTGTATCAGTCCTCCCTCTAAAACTTATAAGCCTTCAACTGAGTCACTTTCAGGCTTGGTTATCTCAAATGCAAAATAAGAAGATTGAATCTAGTGATTCCTAAAATGCTTATATGTTGAATATTCAATAGACTCATAATTCTGTGTAATTACCCTCCCTCTAACGTAATTTATTATGATGATTAAAAGCAGGTAGTATGGTGTCACAGAACTGGATGCAAATCACACTATTTATTTTGTAGAAAGTAGTGTTTTTTCTGACAGACACATATTTATTAATTTTCTACATTGAGTTAATTGTGCTTAGTTTTTTCCCTATGAAATTTAAATAATCTTCAAAGCAAAACTGTAATGAGTGCAGCAATGTGGTATCTGTTGATCTTTAAACTTATTTGAAAAACAAAGCAATAAAAAAACATTTCTGGTTGGTTGGTTTTTTAGGAAAAAATGAGGCAATTTTTCCTTTCTTTTCACCTTGAACTTTGTGTGTACATATGTATGTATGTATGTATGTATGTATGTATGTGTCTATTGCCTCTCATTGTCTCCTAGAGAGCAAGAGAAAATGTGTTTTTTATTTTCTCTAACAAAAAATTTCTTTACCTTCAGCAATGTACAGAATTCACTCTTTAAATTCACTCTATATCCATTCAAATATTTTCCCCATTATTAAATAATATTTCATGTGATACTGATCTGCTTAAATGACTTATATATACCTTAGTAAGCTGAATATATACTCTACATTTATATCATCTTAATCAATTAAAATGGACAATCTTATTCTAGCTAAAATAATAGATGCTGAACACTTTGTCAAAAAGTGTATCTTTTATTATAATGTAATTAGAAAATTTATTTCAACTTACAATGACTTCTTTCAAAAATATGTATTAATGATGACTGTGCATCATATTTAAAATGAAATTGATAAATGATTTAATATTATTCAATTAGAATGATGCCACTGTAATCTAATATTAATCCAAATTTTTCTTGATTTCCTGAATCCTCTCTTTAAAAATTGTATTACTCAGTATTGACTTACTATCCTAATTAACTGTACACTAAATAATTTAAAGGACCTTAAAGTAATTACTATGGAAAGAGTTTGCATAATTGATCATAATTTATGAACAATAATTACTGTAATTTTTAAATGATAACTTGATCTATGAAGGAAAAAATGCTAGAATGAACCGAGTTTTATCATATATTCCCTCCAGTCCAAGAAAATAGCCTATGAAGTTTAGAAGGCATATTCTTTCATTCAGACCACAGGGGTACTATTTTAATAAATTGCCACTTCAATGTGCAAAATAATGCCCCCATGGACTGGAAGGGAAGACTTGCTTCTGAAAGTCTAATTTGCACTATGGGAGCAGTTTACTCACCTGACAAGTGCTGACCTGATGGATCATATTCTAAAATGCCAGCAGATTTATGCAAGTATAATTGATAGCAAATGAAAGCTGCAAAAGATTACTTTTTATTTTCACTTTCCACATTAGGTTCCCAATTCACCAATGTAGGATTTAACAAAGCAGACACCTTATTAGGGCACAGGGACTTTGTGTGACATTATAACTCAACTGCTATTTTCGGGATTTATTATGTGATATGACTCAATTTTTTTAAAAATCAGTTCAGGTGTTGGCACTTAAGACAAATTAAGTTTCTGACAAGCCATTCTCCTTTTTAATATACTGTTGCATGTTTAATATTTTACAAAATAGAGAAAATATGACACATTAAAAAGCAATACAGAATCTTGTGAAAAATCCTAAGAACAGATTTTGTTTTAAAAAAGCCCCTAGAAACGATTTTAGACTTCACCAAAACAGTGACAAGTGCTGGACCATTAACACTGTTCCAGCTCTCTGGAGAAGAAGTGCCATTAGTATCAATTTTCTAATGTGCCTGATAAGGCATCTTAGTGTAATATTAAATATACTCTTTGACACATTCTTTTGGGGACATTTTACAAAATGCAAATGTGAGCATCTAGTGAAAGATATAATAGGTAACTCTGGTCAAGGCTACTCAAAAGTTTATACTGGTCCAAGGGGACAATTGAAAAGGAAGAGAGCTGTTTGGAAGGCAATGAAAGGGAAGGCTGGAAAGGTAGATGGTTCTCTGCTTTCATTTAACTTTGGCTTAAACCCTGCTTTTCTTTTTGCATAGCTCCTCAAAATTTTCTTATTCAACATGCTATGCAAATTCAAGTGACTGGCTGAATGATAGTATTTTTGATATTTAAAGGAACTTATAAATCATTTGGTTACAGGTTCTCGTAATTACAGGTGAATAAACTAGATCAAAGAGAAGAAAGGAAATGAGAAAAATATTATACAGATAGATATTAGCAGAACCAGATTAAAAAGATTAGAACAAGGAGCCCTTTTCTGTTTCATAAGCCAAATTATCATTGAAAATAATCAAAATAGTTTAAAAATCAACATATTTCAGAACATGAGAAATAATTGAGACAAAAATCTTAATGTTTTAACTGAGAAGATCCTATAATTTTTATTTCATTAATCGGTAAATAGTACTTCCTCTACATCATATTCTGAGTTGGGATACAAAGAATGACATTGTTACCTACTTTCTTCTACTTTTCCAATAGTGCTTTTGGAAATAATGTACTTTTGGAATCTAGTGAGCTTTTACTAAACTTTTTTAACTTCGTCTAATGAAATCATATTTTGGAATTGAAAAATAACATTTCCATTTTAGAGAACATTTAATCTGTAATTGGTCCATGAATAAGCAAAGATGAATCAATTTCACCATTCAGTGATTTAAAAAACCAACCCTAGAGACAACTTACAATATGAGGTAGAGGAAGTACTATTTACAGGGAAGAGGGAGGAGCCTTTCCCTTACTTCTCAGTGAATTTTAGGGTGAGAATGCAATAGGTAGGGGAAGCAAGAAGTTCTAAATACATTCCCTGATTTTTACTCTGTGGGTCCCAGAATGTGAAAGCATGCTATTTAGGCTGAAGAGAAACCTGAAGGTGAGAAAGATTTATGAACTATCTATCTATGAATGAATAATAACCTTTTGGTTTGGGGATTTGTAAAGAGATTGTGATAGAGGCTGTCCACATGTATCATGAGTGTAAATAAAACACCACTAACAGAGGGAAATGTCCATGGATAAAGCTGAGGTATGCTGCTGGTTCTCTCCTTCCTGTATGCTGCAAGAGATGTAGAGGTAGTGACATGTGCAGGGGAAGAGACTGATAGGTAATGAGAGGGCAGATGGGCCAGTAGAAGATGGTGGTAGCATTAAACAGACCACATTATTCACCAATTTGCAACTGAAAGGAAATGCTGAGAGTGACATACCTCAAATGTGGATGACAGTATATGTCACTGTCCTGTCACCAGTCCAGAGATGGCAAAGATGCATGTGTGGATGAAAGGACACCAGATGCTCCTTGTTGTACTGCTCTTATGCCCACACCTACTTCTTCATCAACTTTAAGAAGAGAAGAAGGAGTGGAAGTAGGAGCACTAAAAATTAACCCTTAAGAGGACACCCAAACTGAAAGGCACCTTTATTACATTTAATTTATACTTTTAATTTGAGGCACCCTGTTGTAATTTTTTAGATAATTATTCTATTACTTCTTAGTGGAATGCAACTTCATAAAATGATCAGATTAATTGTAGTCAAAAAAGAAGCTATATTATCTTTGCACATTTGAGATATACTAGAGCACACATTTTCAGTCTTGCAATCCAGTATAGAATGTAGATAAGATGAAGACAGGTCAAAGGCACATTCAAGAGAACAGTTATTTTAGGTAAGGAACAAGAAAGAAAGATATACATTTACTCTTGCACAGCACGCAAGCCTCCCGGTACAATATAATGATTTTTAGAAAAGCAGAAAATTCTTACCATTGTCGATAGTTTGTGGAATTGCTGAAAGTTAGAAATCATATAATGTAGAAAACCTCAGATGAATTAACAATTTAACAAAACAAACAACAAACAGACAAAAAGCAAAACTGGCTATGCATTCAATGAGGCAGAAGGGATACAGAGATGAGAATGACTCATTGGGTAATTGGATGCAGAAAAACAATGTAAGAAGCCTCCTTCTCCCTTTTTTATGATGTCATTGTCCCTGGACCAAGGCAGAGTGCTCGAATCGGAGGATGAGTCCACTGCCCTAGCTAAGAGTCACTCCTCCAAGGGGATTAGAAGCTTCCTTACAGATGAACAGCCATCTCTACTCCCAATGTCCTTAATGACATAATAGTTTAAGGACTTACAGGTATTTATTCATAGACTATTTTTGAGAGTACATGTTTATAGACTGTTAAATGGAAAACTTTAATTAAAAAATGTGAATCCACAAAGAGTATTTATTGAAAAACAATATGTTGCAAGTGAAGTACTAATGACAGAAACAGGGAAACCAATAATTTTTAAAAATAATGATAAATGTAGTAAACACAAAAATACTTTGACTTTAATTAACTTAGAATTCATTGGGAGGATACTAAAGCCATAAAACAAAAGAAAGCTATGATAAAAGAAAAAAACTATGAAATCTTGAAAAAAAATACAGAGTCTAAAAGAACTAAATAGGCTGAAGAATAGAATAAACTCTACTGAAGAACAAATTTTTATGTCTTAAGGAATAAGCTAATGGGTTTTTCTTAGGACCACTGGCAAAGGAACAAGGGGGTTCTTCCTCTTCTAATACTGTAGGAGACGAGACATTCTGAAAGGACTTTTCATTTTTAATATGCATATAAAAATAGATTATAAAATTAAAATTAATATGTTGCTTCCCTTGGAAGAAAATAAGAAAATTCCTAGTGGGGAGATAATAAAAAGTGTATCAGAATAACAAGAGAGTGGTTAAAAAAAATAAAGTGTAAATAAAAATTAAAAAAAAATAAAGTGTAAATAAAACATCAATAACAGAGGGAAATGTCCGTGGATGAAGCTGAAGTATGCTGCTGGTTCCTGTATGTTGCAATAAAACACATCAGGGCACATAAAACCTGGAGAATTGACATTTGTACCCTGAGCAATGGTAGAAGAAGCCTTGAGTTTATTCAAAGGAAGGAAGATAAACTTGATATAAAAGCCAAAATTTGGAACACATCCAACTGCTATATCCTTAATGTAGTAAACAACAAAACAAAACAAAATGGTGCCTGGAAACCAAGGGAACTATTGAGGATATAAGGCTGTCTGTCATTTCTAGGTGGAATAATAAAACTAATTGTTTACCTTGGGAATTTGAACCCTAAGCCTGTGCTCACACTGGAATATAATTTTATTTTACATTACTTATGCATCCCAAGAAACATCAAGTTGAAAAACTGACTATGGTATTTCAAAGTCAGTAGGACCACTCTGGTCTTGATAAAAGCAGTCACAGATATTTTCTGAAGAGTAGAATTCTCATTCCAGGTCTCTCAAGATTCTCCAACATTGAGTTTCACAAAACATGAGCTCCTAATAAAACATCATCAAACTCAAGAAGAAACATGCTGTCATGAGAAGATAATATATAAGAGATTTACATTCTGACAGATCACAAAATTGCAAAGACAATTTGCAGAACATAAAGCAACCATGCATGGAACAAAAAAAAAATAAAGTTCCATTATGTGGGTTTGTAGTCTAAAATCACATTATTTGTCTTGTCGGGAAAATTCAGGTCAAGATTTATTCAAATATTGGTTAATATTGGCCGAGTAGCTTGATAGATACAAACACAAATCCTCTGGAGAAATGAAGTTTCCAACACAAACATACAATATTCATATGATAAAAATGGGAAGAAATATGTACGCATACTAAAAATGTCCCATGTTTTGAGCATGCCTGCACACTCACTCAAACATAGATAACCACAAATAAAGAATAATAAATGAAAATTAACAGAAAAAAATTAGCATTACCATTTTTCCTAATATTTCAAATACATGAATTATAAGTAAGGCAAAATAAATATGTTATTCAAGTAATGAAAAAGAAAATAAAAATAAGTAGAAAATGTAGAGGTGTTTATAGTATTCTCTGATAATAGTCTGTATTTCTGTGGGATCAATGGTGATATTCTCATTATCATTTTTTATTATGTCTATTAGATTCTTCTCTCTTTTATTCTTTATTAGTCTGGCACTGGTCTATCTATTTTGTTAATCTTTTCAAAAAGCTCCTGGATTCATTGATTTTTTGAAGGGTTTTTCGTGTCTCTGTCTCCTTCAGTTCTGCTCTGATCTTAGTTATTTCTTGTCTTCTGCTAACTTTTGAATTTGTTTGCTCTAGCTTCTATATTTCTTTTAATTGTGATGTTAGAGTGTTGATTGTAGATCTTTCCTACTTTCTCCTGTGGGCATTTAGTGCTATAATTTTCCTCTAAACATTGCTTTAGCTGTGTCTCAGTGATTCTGGTACATTATGTCTTTGTTCTTATTAGTTTTCAGGAACTTATTTATTTCTGCCTTAGTTTTATTATTTACCCAGTAGACATTCAGGAGCAGGTTGTTCAGCTTCCATATAATTGTGGAGTTTTGAGTGAGTTTCTTAATCCTGAGTTCTAATTTGATTGCACTGTCACCTGAGAGACTATTTGTCATTGTTTCCGTTCTTCTGCATTTGCTGAGGAGTGTTACTTCCAATTATGTGGGTGATTTTTAGAATAAATGCGATGTGGTGCAGAGAAGAATGTATATTCTGTTGAGTTGGGGTGGAGAGTTGTGTAGAAATCTATTAGGTCTGCTTGGTCCAGAGCTGAGTTCAAGTCCTGAATATCCTTGTTAATTTTCTCTCTCATTGATCTCTTTAATATTGACAGTGGAGTGTTAAAGTCTCCCATTATTATTGTGTGGGAGTCTAAGTCTTTTTGCAGGTCTTTAAGAACTTGTTTTACAAATCACAGTGCTCCTGTATTGTATGCACATGTATTTAGGATAGTTAGCTCTTCTTGGTGCATTGATCCTTTTATCATTATGTAATGCCCTTCCTTGTCTATTTTGATCTTTATTGGTTTAAGTCTGTTTTATCAGAGACTAGGATTGCAAACCTGCTTTTTTTTTTCTTTCTATTTGCATGGTAAATATTGTCCATTCCTTTATTTTGAGCCAAGAAGAAATGGATAAACTCCTGAACACACACACCCTCCCATGACTAAACCAAGAAGAAATCGAATCCCTGAATGGACCAATAACAAGTTCTGAAATTGAGGCAGTAATTAATAACCTACCAACCAAAAAAAGCTTAAGACCAGATGGATTCACAGCCGAATCCTACCAGAGGTACAAAGAGAAGCTGGTACCTTTCCTTCCAAAACTTTCCAAACAATAAAAAAAGTGAGACTCCTTCCTGACTCATTATATGAGGCCAGCATCATCCTGATACCAAAACCCGCCAGAGAAACAACAAAAAAAGAAAATTTCAGGCCAAACTCCCTGATGAACATCGATTCAAAAATCCTCAATAAAATATTGGCAAACTGAATCCAGCAGCACATCAAAAATGTTATTCACCATGATCAAGTAGGCTTCATCCCTGGGATGCAAGGCTGGTTCAACATATGTGAATGAATAAATATAATCCATCACACAACAAAACCAGCGACAAAACCCACATGATAATATCAATGGATGCAGAAAAGGCTTTGATAAAATTCAATGCCCTGTCATTCTAAAAACTTTCAATAAACTAGGTATTGATGGAATGTATCTCAAAATACTAAGAACTATTTATGACAAACCCATAGATAATATGCTGAATATGCAAAAGCTGGAAGCATTCCCTTTGAAAACCAGCACAACACAAGGATGCCCTCTCCTACCATTCCTATTCAACATAGTATTGGCAGTTCTGGCCAGAGGAATCAGGCAAAAGAAAGAAATAAAGGGTATTCAATTAGGAAAAGATGAAGTCAAATTGTCTCTGTTTGCAGATGACATGATTGTATATTTAGAAAACTCCATTGTCTCAGCCCAACATCTCCTTAAGCTTATAAGCAACTTCAGCAAAGTCTCAGGATACAAAAATCACTGTGCAAAAATAACAGGCATTCCTATACACCAATAATAGACAAACAGAGGGCCAAATCATGAGTGAACTCCCATTCACAATTGCTACAAAGAGAATAAAATACATGGGAATACAACGTACAGGGGATGTGAAGGACTTCTTCAAGGAGAACTACAAACGACTGCTCAAGAAAATAAGAGAGGACAAAAACAACTGGAAAAACATTCCATGCTCATGGCTAGGAAGAATCAATATCGTGAGAATGGCCATGGTGTCCAAAGTAATGTATAGATTTAAGGCTATCTACATGAAGCTACCATTGACTTTCTTCACGGAATTAGAAAAATCTGCTTTAAATTTCATATGGAACTAACAAAGAGCCCATATGACCAAGACAATCCTAAGCAGAAAGAACAAAGCTGGAGGCGTGACTTTACCTGACTTCAAAGTATACTGCAAGGCTACAGTAACCAAAACAGCATGTTACTGGTACAAAAATGGATATGTAGAACAATGGAACAGAACAGAGGCCTCAGAAATAATGCCACACATCTATAATCATCTGATCATTGACAAGCCTCACAAAAACAAGCAATGGGGAAAGGATTCCCTATTTAATGAATGGTATTGAGAGGCTGGCTAGCCACACACAGAAAACTGAAACTGGATCCCTTTGTTACACCTTATACAAAAATGAACTCAAGATCGATTAAAGACTTAAAAATAAGACGTAACACTATAAAAACCCTAGAAGAAAATCTAGGCAATACCGTTTAGTACATAGGGATGGGAAAAGACTTCATGACTAAAACACCAAAAGCAATGGCAACAAAAGCCACAATAGACAAATGGGATCTCGTTAAAGTAAAGAGCTTCTGCACAGCAAAAGAAACTATCATTAGAGTGAACAGGCAATCTACAGAATGGGAGAAAATTTTTACAATCTATCCACCTGACAAAGGGCTAATATCCAGAATCTACAAGGAACTTAAACAAATTTAGAATAAAAAAACAAACCTATCAAAATGTGGGCAAAGGATATGAACAAACATTTCTCAAAAGAAGACATTTATGCAGCCAACAAACATATGAAAAAAAGCTTGTCATCACTGATCATTAGAGAAATGCAAATCAAAACCACATTGAGATACCATCTCTCGCCAGTTAGAATAGTGATCATTAAAAATCTGGAGACAACAGATGCTGGGAGGAAGTGTAGAAATAGGAATGCTTTTAGGCCGTTGGTGGGAGTGTAAATTAGTTCAATTATTGTGGAAGATGGTGTGGTGATTCCTCAAGGATCTAGAACTAGAAATAACATTTGACCCAGCAATCCCATTACTGGGTATATACCCAAAGGATTATAAATAATTCTACTATAAAGACACATAGGCACATATGTTTATTGCGGCACTATTCACAAAAACAAAGACTTGGAACCAACCCAAATGCCCATCAATGATAGACTGCATAAAGAAAATGTGGCTCATATACACCACAGAATACTATGCAGCCGTAAACAAGGATGAGTTCATGTCCTTTGCAGGTACACGATGAAGCTGGAAACTATCAGCAAACTAATACAAGGACAGAAAATCAAATACCACATGTTCTCACTCATAAGTGGGTGTTGAGCAATGAGAATATATGCACACAGGGAGGGGAACACCACACACTGGGGCCTGTCAAGGGGTTGGGGGCTAGGGGAGGGATAGCATTCAGAGAGATATCTGATGTTGATGATGGGTTAATGGGTGTAGCAAACCACCATGGCAAGTGTATACCTATGTAACAAACATGCACGTTCTAAACATGTATCCCAAAACCTAAAGTATAATAATAAATAAATAAATAGAAAACATGGTGGGTTTTTAAAGTTTATTTATTTATTTACCTTTTAGAGATTAAGTCTCACTATCTTGTTCAGGCTGGTCTTGAACTCCTGGCCTCAAGTCATCCTCCTGCCTCTGCCTCTTGAGTAGGTGGGATTATAGGAACAAGGTTTGGTGCCTGGCTCTATAAATGTTGTGCTTTAAAAAAGAATTTCCAGGAGTTTTGAAAAATAATAAAATAAAACTTGCAAAACTATAAAGTGTAATCATTCATTCATCCATAAAACTCTTAATGGAGATTTAATATATGCCTTATATTTTTCTAGGTTACGGAGACCGTTATAACAAAACAGACAAAAACTCCATTTGTGTGTTGATTACATTCCAGGGCAACTGGGGATTGGAGGAGGAACAAAAATAAACAAAAGAAAACAAAACAAAAAAGCCATGTATAATACCGTAAGGTGGTAAGTTACACAGTGATAAATATATTTCAGAGGAACAATACTAACGATTAGGGGGAAGCAGTGCATCTATAAATAGGTCGTGGATGAAAATCCTTAAACACAACATTTGGCCAAAGACTTGAAAGAGGCAAAATGTGAGAAAATTAGGTGTCAAGATTTATGACTACATAGATCAAAAGACCAAAATTACCCTGTCGCATTCTTTTGTGTACCCTGGGAGCTATTTTGTTGTTGTTTTTATTTTTTTTTTTGTCTAAGGATTGTAAAACATAACACAGAATAATTTATGGTAGAGAACCATAGTGGAATACCAAAAATATTTATTATCTGGTTCTTAAAAAATGTTTGGTGGCCCCTGAGTAGAGGAAAAATATTTTGATAGAAGAAAGAACAAATGAAGAAATATCTACAAATGGTACCAGGAAAAGTAATCATCTCATGAGAAAATAATGAAATTGGGTTTATGTCTTACACTATGTAGAGAAATCAATTTTTAGTGGGTTAAATAAAACAGTGTAAAGGTAGCACTTTCAGGCTTTTAGAACAAAATGTAGGAAAATATATTCATTACTTCAGTGTAGAAAGCGAATTCTTAATCAAAAGCAAAATGTGTTAACCGTAGAAAAAATATTAATAGAACTGACTATATTAAAATTAAAAACTGAGTTTATAAAACTGCAACAAAAAGAAAAGTTGGATAAATGAAGAAGGTAGAAGATAATGGTAACATATTTAAAGCAATCAGAATTTAATCTATGGAATATATTAAGAATTCATATCAACACATCAGAATAGGACAAGCAGTCTAGCATGAACAAGGCAAAAGTCATACACAAGCATTTGTTCTGATGAGAAAACAAGATTAGCATTTAAAGACATGGAAAGATATTTACCCTAACCAATACAAGAAGGCAAATTAATTCCCTAATGAAACACTATTTTTCACAAGCTATGCTGACAGAAATTAAGAAATTTTGGTGGAGGATGTGAATCAATGGAAGCACTATACACTCATACTGGGAGTGTAAAATTAGTACAAATATTTTCAGAAACTATCTTGTTTTAGCTTGTAAAATCAAATATCTGTAAAATATACACCACTGACTTTAACTCCTGGATATTTCTTACTTTAATTTCCTCTAGAAGCAAACTCTGAATCAAGAATAAAAGTGATAGTAACTTATTTGAGAATTGATTGCAAGAAACACCAGGAAGGCAGTGAGAAACTGAGACAAAGAAGAAAAAGCCAGTAAATGGTAGATTATAAAGCAAGTTACCACTGTAGGCAATTAGAGCATTATCACACTTTGGTAAACTCTGAGAGGCAGTACACACTTTAGGGTTATCTCATCTGAGGTGGGATGAGTGTGCAGCAAGAGGCATTATTTATATACCAAGTTCCATCCATCACTGAGTTCTGATCATTAATTGCCCAGAACATCTAACTTGCTGAGAGGCAGAGCATGCTTCAAAAGACAGAGAAATTTTCTGGCAAAGGGATACATCAGCTTGTGTGTCATAGTTAGATCCCCATGGATAGAAAAGATAAAGGCTGAAGTATACAGAGGTAGCATTAACAGTGCATATACCAGAGACTATCTTACACATGTATGAGAATGCAGCAGAATGTTCATAGAAACATTGCTTACGGTAGTTCGCATTCACAAAGAATTCAGATTCTCAAATCAAACTCAAAAGAATTAGGAATCTTACCCAATATCCAGTTCTACTAGTAATTCGTAGATACAGTAAATCAAGAAACTATGATGAAACAGGTTGAGGTCCAGAGCATTGATAGTGGCTCCTCAAGTCCGCCATTGATTTTTGAAACAGTTGAGTCATACTACATCCACAGAGGACTTAAGGCAGTATCTACTGCATAAAAGGCACACATCATTTTTGTTTTTAATTAATGACAAAGAGCAAACATAAAAATATCAAGTCTCTGATGCTTATGAATCTATACAAAATAAAATAATTTTTTGTAAAAACAATTGAAGTTGTAGTAAAATGTGACTGTTTTAACTTTTAAAAAATAAAACAAATGTGAAAATATATATTTCAGTTCTTATTTTTTAGTTTATTCCAAAAATTAAATGCCATAATTTGCATGATTGTTATTGCGAATGTTCAAAGCAGCTCATATTTATATGACACTAGTAAGATAGTTCCCATATAAAAAAATGAAAAATGCATTATAATCTGTTAATCCCTTTCCTCATCAGCAACTACTGCTTTTCTTTATCTAGAATATAGATTGATTGAAGCAGCCTAATTTGAAGGTCACAGAGACTATAGTCATGAGTTTGGTCAACATTCTAAGGTTATATAATCTGAAATCATTTCAGTATGGGCTGATGAGAAATTTTGACTTCACTATCTTTTAAATATAGCAAAATATTACTCAAATTTTAGTGAACAAAGTAGTATGTGATTAAAAATACAAAGACAAAAAAGTGAACTCTAAGTTTCTTTTCATTTATCCTTGCAGTTACAAATACAGGAGACAGCAGCTCTGTTTCTCCCTGCTTTATTGCACTTAATGTTTTAGTGCCTGTTGTTTCCATCACACCTTTTTCAGTTTCTTTCATGACTTTTTGACATAGAACATGAGAGTAATCTATACCTGATGAAGACCCTTCAGAGGAAAGCCATTTCTGTCGAAGGAACCACCACATAAAGAAAAGATATCCCAAGGTTTCCCAAAACTGAACTTAAAATCCAGGGTGAAGGGCTAGATTGGGGGGATCATGTCAACAACTCTCTGTTAAACAAGTCTCCACCTCAGCAAGCATGAAAATCGCTTTCAGGCAGACTTCCCTAGAGATTATTTGTTCCTTAGGTGTCTTACCTGAATGTTGATGCCTTTTTTGTTGCCCATTTTCCTTGCTCTCAAAATCTGGTGGTTTTCTTTGTTTCAGATTATTCTGTTAGCTGAGGAAGTTTAAGACCACTCATTCTGATTTCTCCGTATCCATGACAAATCTCTACTTTTTGCTTTGGGAAGGATATTTTGCTCTACTCAGTCATAATGAGACACTAAAAAACACTTTTTGTAAATTTAGAAGGCTTTCCAGTGCAGCAGACTTCTTTTGGAAGTAGAAATGAAGCATAATCACTTTCTGGTTTTTGTGAATATGTTTAGTTGTGGAAATTTTATACTTCTAGCATCTTAAGAGAGTTATTCTCACCCCTGACTTACTTCTGATCTGTTATTTTCTAAACAGCTGAAACCTTATGTTTATTTCTATTTTTGTTTTAGTTTCTATGCATTCCAGTAGAATGGAATACTACAGTTATAATGATTCCAAAAAATATTCTGAGTTATAATTGGAAATCCTATGAAGGAAACAGGTTACTCTATATCATGTGTTGTGCTGGAATACTAAAGTTATAAATTATTTGGATTTTATCATATCTAGACATACCAAAATGTTCTTAAATCTAGTACAATCAGAAAACCAAATAACCCATGGTCTCAGAGACCCTTTATATCTTAAGAATTTTAAAATGCTAAAAAATGTTATTCCTCAGAACATCATATATTTTAAGGCAGTGGTCCCCAACCTTTTTGGCACCAGGCACCAATTCCATGGAAGAAAATTTTTTTCCACTGAGGGGTGGAATGGCTGGGAGATGAAACCATCAGATCATCAGGTATTAGACTCTCATAAGGAGAATGCAATCTAGACCCCTCACATGTGCAGTTCACAATAAGGTTTACACTCCTATGAAATTCCAATGACGCCACTAATCTGACAGGAGGTGGAGATCAGGTGGTAATGTACACTTGCTGGCTGCTCACCTCCTGCTCTGCTGCTGGGTTCTCATAACAGGCCATGGACAGGCTGGGAGTTGGGGACACCTGAAAGTTTAAGGTATAATAGTGGTTCTTGAATGAGTATAATATTACAATATGTTCTTTAATTTGCTCTGGCATAGTTGAATTCCTTCACAAGCTGCATATTCAATACTTAGTAACACATGATGTAGAGTAACCTGTTTCCTTCAGTATGATTTCCAATTATAACTCAGAATATTCTTTGGAATCATTATATTCTATAATCCTGCCAATTTGCATTATTTACAGTTTTACTTCTCCTTTGGAAGACACAATTCTTTACAAATTCACACTTCATTTGTTGTTTGTAGAAAACAACCATACTGCCAGTAGTATTTTCTGAATTCCTTCTGTAAACTGCTACTTAAATACTCGCGTGGCCAAATGTGCATGGCTTTGGGCAAAGTCAAGATGCACAATATATAGCCTTGTACAAATTTAAATTAAAATTGTTTATTTTTATATACATGTGAGATGCTAAAATGTTTCCTTGGTAGAAAAAAGTAAACCCAATTCTTGTAGTTGATGACTCAAATTGTCTATATTTTGATGTAAATAGAGATAATAAAATACTGGATTTAATTTACCAAGAACAATTCAATATATAAAATTGTCTGAATTATAATTATAATTTATATCTCAAAATATCATGACAATGATCATATACTTCTCAACAAAACACGTACTAAAATGAATCTTTTTTCACTGAAAAAATTATCAGCCAGCCATGTTGATTTAATGAGTACTAAACAGCATTATTAATTTAGTGATGATTTAATTTAGTATATATAATTATATATATCAGTACTAAAATAAATATCAGTACCAAATAATAATTATATATAAATTATTATATATTAATATCATATATTATATATATATATAATTATATATAAATTCCTCTAGTTTAAGTTAAAAATTAATTAACATTGTAATAGACTGGAAAAATTTAAGAGCCATTGATAAGCAATACATTTTCGTGTCACTCTCAAATTATAATCATAACTCTTTGATTTTATTAATTCAATATCATGTCTCAAAAAATAACCAAATAGAGATAAGGCTTAATAAGTTCTTTTAGATAAATGTTTTAAAACTTGGAATGGAGAATATATAATAATATGGAAATTATGGTAAGCAATGTTTCAATGTTTCCTTTTATATATTTAGAGCTAATTACGTTGTTAATATTTACAGATTTATTAATACGTACGTAATTGTCCTTCATGAAATTGTTTTAAAGAACAATTGGGAAATATTCATTTTTAAAGTCAAAGAATTCATCACAGTATATTACCTTTTATAAAATAAACTGAAAATTCTACATGATCTCTATCAGGTGGTACTTATCATCTAACAAATATTTTAGTTTTTAATGTTCTAATAATATAAAACATTTTCTCTTTTTTTCTTATCTCCTCTTCCCCTTCTCCTTCCTCATGCTTTTTTTTTCTCTTTTATTTCACTCCATATAACAATGTCTTCCTTTTTAACCTCTCTCTCAGTCTCCCTCCAGATTTGCATGTATGAGCATTTGCACACACACATATACATATAGAGACAGAATAGTTAAAAGCACATTTTGAGGAAAAAGTGCTTGCCTTTGAACACTAGCAATGGTTATTGCTAGATGTGTGACATTGGGATAATTACTTAATGACTATCAGTTTTCTCATCTTTAACACAAAGATAATGGGAAAACATATCTCACATAATTATAATACAATTTGAATGTGCTGTGTAAAACATTTAAGTAAGTGCCTGAGACACTGCAAAATTCATTTTTAAAAAGTTTTTTTTTCTATACAAACCACCACATATGGACATATGAAGAAAATTAAAATTGGGTCATATTGACATATGTATCCTTGAAAATCAGAATATCTTCCTGGGTAAGACATTTAAGTGGGTTAATATATGCTATGATGAGTAACTGGGATGATAGTGAGTAACTGTGACCTTCTTGAAATCCAAGTTAGCATGATTTAGTTCAATGTACACTGAATTTGTAATGTTATGCTTGTGTATATGAAGGTGTATAAACAGATGTTGAAGAATACAAAGGTGTATAAATAGATGTTGTAGGTCTTAAATCTGGATAATCAGAACTGAAATAATGATGCATTTTAAACTTGGAGAACATAAGAGCATAGAAATAGTTAAATTAAAGACTATGTTATCTTAATATTTAAAGAATACATCACCATGATCTAAAAACAAGCAAACTTTCTTTACCATTGTGCTGGATTTATTGGTAAGGATAAGTTCTAGACACTGGATTCAGTTGTTTTTATGCTATGATGTTTCTAAAACAGCATTAGTTCTCACAAGCAAGTTTTTACTGAATTATTTTATGATGTTGCAAACTAAAACACTATAGCATATCTTTTAAGATTGGGTAGGCAAGGTACTGATTATAGCAGACAGTATTTTGATTTCTTCCTAGGCTGCAATGACTCCTAGAATGTACCTTTGATTGTTTTTAATTTCTTATTCCAACCTTGTGGTAGTTGATTGCAGTACATTTCTCTATCTCTCTCTTAATTAATTAATTTATTTATTTTTGAAACTTGCTTTATCTCCCAGGCTGGAGTGTAGTGGTGCCATCGCCATCTTGGCTCATTGCAACCTCCACCTCCAGGGTTCAAGCGATTCTCCTGCCTCAGTCTCCCAAGTAGCTGAGATTACAGGTGTGCACCACTATACCCTACAAATTTTGTGTGTTTTTAGTAGAGACAGGGTTTCACCATGTTGGTCAGGCTGGTCTCTAACTCCTGACCTCAAATAATCCACCTTCCTCGGCTTCTGAAATTGCTTGGATTATAGGCATGAGCCACCGCGCTCGGCTATTATGTTCTTTTTTTTTAGAAATATGCAATATCAACTCAGTTGCTGTTAGTTTCTTTCAGTAGCTAGAACTAAGCTGACGCAAATTTAAGAGTTAAGGGGCAAGCATGTGTATTGGGAGAAGCTGCACATCCAGCCAGCAGAGGGAAAATAAGGCAAAGAAGCACAGAGAGTAGAAAAGAAAAATAATGTTGCAGACTCCAATAACAAAATGGTGAGAAAATAATTCTTAGAATCCTGCCAGGTTTTAGTCCCTCACCAAAACATTCCTGGTTTATAATTACTGCAGTCTTTGGATACAGCAAGACACCAGTTTCCTTCTAGTATAATCAATAGTTTTGTTTAAACTGGTAGATTGTAAGTACAATAGTGATGAATATTCTAGCAAACTGAATTTATTGCAAGATTTTTTTTAGATTTGTATACTTTTTGTTATTTGAAATAATAAAAATTAAACTTCTATAAATATTGTGATAATTATGAAAAATTATATATGCCATATGAAATATTTTTGGGCAAAATTATAAATCTGTAAATAAAATAAAAGCTGATATTTATTAAAGAGTTACTATGCATCAGACTCTGTTATTAAACACATTTGATTGTACTAACACATTTAACTCATCAATAACCTTATGAGGTAAATAGTATTATCACTACTATTTCAAACATGAGGAAATTGTGGTGACTTGTTCAAGGTCAATCATCTAGTTATAGGCAGAACTTGAGATAGAATCCCAAAAGTCACACCCCTGAGCCCATATTCTTAATCATTATTTGTTGGGATCAGCTACCTATGTTTGTCCACTGAATTAAAATTATAATATTTTTTAAATATTATATAGTCTTAAAAACACTTTGGACATTTGAGCTATTACTATCTGGGTGATTTTTATCATTTGCCATATATAATTATAGATTTTTCTATTTCTTTTTGTAATTCTGTAAATTTTTACATACATTAATGATATAATAATAGGTATACATACATTCAGGATTGTTATGACTTTCTACAAAATGGTAATTAAATCTACCAATATTTGATTT
The DNA here is from genome assembly GCA_963573385.1 of Cacajao melanocephalus. Taxonomy (NCBI): domain Eukaryota; kingdom Metazoa; phylum Chordata; class Mammalia; order Primates; family Pitheciidae; genus Cacajao; species Cacajao melanocephalus. Next base: position 33,195 of record CAUYLG010065938.1, on the reverse strand, counting down.
TTTTTTATTATTGCATCTTGTGTTCTGTTTTCTTTTGAATTTGTTTTCCTTCTTACTAAAGCACTTTAAATTATTCTTGTAACAAAGATCTGTGATTTATAGTCACTCAGTTTGAGAATTCAGTTATGGGCTTTGGTCAATGAGGGACTCCACATACAATGGTGGTTCCATAAGATTACAATGGAGATAAGAAATTTCTGTCAACTAGTGACTTTGTAACTGCCATAATGTCATCATGCAACACATTTCCTTTCCTATGGTTAGATACACAAATATCATAGTGTTTCAATTCCTGCAGGATTCAGTACAGAAGCATGATATACAGGTTTGTCACTTAGAGGCAATAGGCTATACCATATAGCCTAGGTTTGTAGTAGGCTATACTATCTAGGTTTGTGTAAGTATATGCTATAATGTTAAAAAAAACAAATAACAAAATTGCCTAATGGCATGTTTCTCAGAATGTATCTCCATCTTTAAGGGAAACATAACTGTATTAATTTTACTTTTGTTCTTCAGTGATAATTGAAATGAATTTAGAAACCAAGACTAAGAGTCATTTTTCTTATTAGTATGGTGTTTTTGTTCATCTGATGTTGCTGATTGGATGTATGCTGTTAATTTAACATTTCTGTGTTCTTCTAGAATATGCACTTTTCCCATGTTATTTCTGTGTTCATTTGTCCTTATTGCACTTTTTTTAAATTTGTACTGCTTATTTCATTAATTAAATATTTTATTTCAGCACATCTTATTTTATCAACGTGAAGCCCTATTAAGACTATCCTATTCGCATAGTCTTAATTCAAATTATCCTTTTTAATTTTGCCTTTCTTTCACTTTAATAATGTGTTTCATAATGTTTTATTGTTTTATGTTTTGAGGTTGCTAAATATCCTATTTTTTCTCTTATTCTGTTTATTTATTTATTTTGAGACTGAGTTTCACTTTGGTGACAGGCTGGAGTGGCGCTATCTCGGCTCACTGCAACCTCCGTTTCTCAGGTTCAAGCGATTCTCTTGCATCAGCCTCCCGAGTAGCTGGGACTACAGATGCATGCCACCACACACAGCTAGTTTTTTTTTCTTTTTGTATATTTAGTAGAGATAGGGTTACACCATGTTGGCCGGGATTGTCTCTATCTCTTGACCTCGTGATCAGCTCACCTCGGCCTTCCAAAGTGCTGGGATTACAGGTGTGAGCCACCGCTCCTGTTCCCCCATTTCTTCTCTTAATGGACTCTTTTTGAGGCTATTTGGTCCATGCATGTTTTTATGTATTTATTTTTCTTTAATTGTGGGTGGAGTTGACACATTCTAAGTGAGTCTTGTATGTCTAAAATTGTGAAAGTGTGTACATACCACTTCAAAACTCACTTGATTTTTAATAGCTCTAGGCTTTTTTATGTAATTTTACGAGTTACAGATTTCATTCCAAGCAGGTAGTTTAAACATTTTTCTGCAATTTATTTTCTTTGTGTGAATGAGGATTTGTTTTGATTTGTTTTGTTTTTTGGTGTTTTTGTTTTGTTGTTTGTCCTCTACTCAAAATCCACTATGAAAGTTAAGGTTCCTTGCTGTTCCTCAAGGCTTCTGGATGATGTTCATTTTATTCTCAGCTGTGGAAAAGGTAAAGAAGTCTAATGTCCCTGGCTTTGGTGCCATTCTTAATACTTAAACATCTCTCAGCCCATACCCCTCTAGGATAAGTATAGTCTGAATTTGGTTTGGTATAGCAAAGCATCAGATTTCCCTATCCATTCTTATTTAAATTTGTTTCTGAGTTTCTAGCATCCCGTGGCTTATTTTGTGAACAATTTTACCAGTTAATTATAAAATACATTCTATATATTTTATAGGGAATTTCTAAAACTTGGAAAGAGCAAGCAGCCCATCCTTCCAACGAAATCCATCATCTCCCAGAAATCTATCATATATACTGTTCTTCAAAATCGTTATTGATTTTGATATACTTTAACTGACCACTGAATTTTCTAATTAAGTCAGAAATGTTATGAGTGTTTCTTCTGAATTTTCAAAAAGGTTTAATAAAATCTACTACTGATAATAATTTATTTCTGTTACAGATATCCCATTTCTTGGATTATCGTATTGGATCCAATTCAGAGGAATAAGAATTGAAAATAGTACTTACAGAAGATATCCTTGATTTTTCATTAACATTAAAGATAATATTAGTATTTTGCCATTAAACATATGTTGCATATTTATTGAGACAGATTTTTTAAATTACATTGAAATGTATCTTTTATTATATACTTCTCTCAGGGCTTTCTCCCGCTTATTAGATATTCTTATGTTTTAAATCTGTTTTCACAAGTATATTTATAGTGGCATGATGTTCCTTACTTGTTAGTTATAAATCTATAAATATGTTGAAATAGATTAATATATTTTCTATTATCAACCAGAGTGTTTGTGGAATGAATGCTACTTAGTCAAAGCATATTCATTTTGTAATAACTAGTATGATTCATTTTCAAGTATTCAAATTGACATTTACTATAATGATTATTGCTATCAGTTATACTTTTGTGTGCATGTATGCATAATATATATTTGTTTAGGATTTGTGAGTTTTAGTTTACATGCTTCATATCTTCAAATATTAATTTTTGTATTTTATATATGTGCACATATATGTAAATACATATTTAAACTATGTAAGAGTTGAACAGGCTTAGAGAAAATATGTACAGCATCAGTGAAAGTGTGTGATTAAAAGCAACAGAAATTTGCTTTTTGAGTATTGAAATATGTGATCATAAAATGTATCTAAATATCACTGGGCAGTTCACGAACCTATAGAAAGAGAAACAGGGTTTGAATTGAAATCCAAGAACAATTTTTTTAAAATCATGTAGCAGACTTGTTTCAGTTAAAAAAATCTCCCTTACTACTTTAAAAACACTGGGTGTGTTTACTTTTTATCACCATCCTTATTTCTGGCAATGTTTTCTTCAGCTTGGTGAAGTATGGTTTCTCTACCTCTAAGATGCATAATGTACAGAAAGGGTTCAGTTACTAAGAAGCACAGAAAAAGGACAAATCTCTTGGTTATTTAAAATATATTACTTATAAAAATTATGTAAGCCACTGGAGAAATTACAGTGTGTAATTCTTCTGATTAAAGAATTATCTTCCTTCTGAGCATAGGAATTGGCAAATTATATAGACTGGGGAGATCATAAGATGAGAAGCATACCACTGGTTCCAGGTTTTGGTATCAATATGGGTGTACTGTCCAATTTTGTTATATGACTCTGTCATTTTCTTAAAGGAATGCTCTGGAAGATGCCTTATTCTTTGATGCTGATGCTATAAAGAAATAGATCTACAGGACAGCCACACTTCCAAAACATTGGAAGCAAGCAGAATGCAATGCAGCTGAAATCCAAGCAGGAGTAGAGACAAGAGGTGAAAGAAATGTCTTGGAGACCCAAGTTCATGACTCTACTCATTGTCTCGTACAGCAAATACTGGTTCTAATTACGTGAGACAAAATCTGTGTTGCTGGAGTTTTTGTTTCTTTGGCACCATGGGGCACATAACTAAATCCGTTTTTTTCTGTGTCTCCCTGAATTATCATTCAACAGTTTTTCAATGTCTCTTTGAATTAATTAGGAAAATATATAGGATATTTTTCAGATTATTGAGACCTTCAATTTTATTGCCATAGAATTTTAAATAAATCTCATGCTTTAACGTTTAAATCAATTTTATCTTTAATTTGTTGGAATCCATGGACACAAGTACATAGATCAGTTTTATAATTAAAAAGTGGTATATGGTAAGGTTGTTTTTGTTTTCCTGGTTCTTTTTTCTGAATATGCATTCAACTATTCCAGCACCATTTATTGTCAAGTGTATCCTTTCCATCAACTATATTAGTTAAAATATATGCACATTAAAAGTTATAATTGGTCTACAGAAATATTAACTTCAACCCACCCCCAAAAATCAGAATATGACATATAATGGGCAAAGGAAAACCAAGGTTTGCAGTTTAGGCAAATGACATTAGTATTGTAAATAACAGCCCATAAAACAGAAAGGAAAGTACTCTGCAATAGCTCATTCATTTTAATATTAAAGTACAACTGCAGAAATTAAAAACAATTGTCTTATATGTCACATAGCTTATGTTGTTTCAAATGTGCCCAAGGACTCTAATATGCAATAATAAATCAATCAGAGGGAAGACATCTGAATTTTGACTTGTGCTAGAAATTTATGACCTTTTTCTGCTTTGTAAGGAGAACATTCTGTCATCTAAAAGTACATTTTTGCATATGACTGATGAATATCCATGCATGCCTACAGCAAGGAAAATTTAATTAGAAAAAGATTCTAATTTTAATTGAAGAACAAAGTTGTTTGCTTTTGATTAGAGCCTGCTTTCACAAAATCTTACATCTTCTCTCCAGAAACTGCATTTAAGTATCTTTAATAAAATTCAGAGAAGTGCACCTTTAGGACATGTTATGGTACACCTGTGGAGACAAAGCATAGACTATTAATGACAATAAAAAAACAAAGAAGCAGTGTCTTTAATGTTTACTACAAAATTAATCATGCTCACTTCAATTTCTCTGCTTTTATCCACACTCAAAGTATTGGATTTTTACTTGAATTAAAAAAAATCATCTTCAGATTAATAATTTACCTATGAATGAGCTGCTCTTATTTATTTTATCTCAGATATCTAAATGTGGATATTCTCTCACAAATCCTCTCATATGCTCTAGAGTCTAGTGATGTACATAGACATGCTTGGCTTTTTAGCATCTAACTAATTCCTGATTCCATCTTTCAGAGTAAGAATTGTTACTGTTTTCAGATGCATAATGTCTCACATAATTTTTTCCTGGGGCAAGGAGATTGACTTTATTGGGATTTGGGAGAAGCTTCTAGGGAAATGGAATTGTTCTAGTTCTTGTTGCAGATGGTTATTACATAGGTATATGTGATTGTCAAAATTCAACAAATTTGGCACTTTAAAAATTAGCATTTTATTTTATATTAATTAGACCCTAATTTATAAAAGTAATAGGAGTGAAGTTGATGTCAAAAAATATAGACTACACTTTTGAGGAGTTTCATTTTAATGCAAGTATATAACCAGCATTTGATGAGTTCTATGAAGTTTTAAGAGATTTATTATTATTAAGATTGAAGAAGTGACAGCAGTTTTGTTTTCTGATAAAATGGTTGATAGAGAAATAAATAATGAATATGCAATAGAAGAAGCAAAAAATGTAGTAACAGTGCTCCAGTGTAAGCAAGAATAGAAGGGATTTAGTAACTTGGCATGGGTTGGCCTCAAATAGGGAAAGTGGCTGTATATCTCTGATAATGAAAGAGAAAGTACAGTTGCATTGCAGACTGGTAAATTGTGGTGATAGGAATTTGAGAACATTATTTTCTTTGATTTTCCTCTATTTTATCATTTAGGTAGGGAAACGTATTAGAACTTTGAGGAGATTGGCTGCATTTAATACAGGGTGAAAAAATTCAATGGTGATCCTTCTTTAGTATTTTTATTTTTATTTTTAATTTTTTCATCGATTTTTATTTTAAATTCTGGGGCTCCCAACTTCAAACTATACTACAAGGCTACAATAACCAAAACAGCATGGTACTAGTACCAAAACAGACACATAGGCCAATGGAACAGAATAAAGAACTCAAAAATAAGACCACACACCTACAACCATCTGATCTTCAACAAATGTGATGAAAACAAGCAATGGGATAAGGATTCCCTATTTAATAAATGGGGCTGGGAGAACTAGCTAGCCATATGCAGAAAATTGAAACTGGACCTCTTCCCCATACCTTATACAAAAATTAACTGGCTTAGTATTTTAATAGATTTTGTGCTTTACCTATTTGTTGTGGTTACTGTATAAGGTAGATAAAAAACTCTCAGATAGTAGACTTTCTTCGAATGGTTTCTTCATATATTCATTCTATGCAAAATAAATTTCATTGGGTGACTATGTCTCATAGGATTTCTTTTTTTCAGCTCAATAGAAATTGAGAAAGATTCTATAGTAAGAACTTAAGTAGTAGGGTATAAAAGTTATATCGTTCTGTGAAAGGGCAAGAGATTAAAATTTTTTTATATAGAAATGATGCATTGTTTCTTCCTGGAAAACCTTCACTTGTTCTAAACTCAGATGAGATGTTGCTTTTCTTTGCAGGTCCCCTTTCTGTTCTTAATTCCCCACTCAGAATTATAATCTTCATCACCTGTGTTCCACTGCTACTTTAAGCATATCTCCATCATAACACTTATCATACTATATTATAGTTCCTTGTTTATATTACTATATTTCTAATCAGTTTATGAAGAAATAACAATCTCCAGTTCATTTCCATATTCACAATGTCTAGAATGAGGGCATGGAACCTAATGAAGCAATAAAAGTTTATTGCAATGAATGGAATTTTCTATCCTCTGCCACAAATAAACTCTATTTTAGCATGACTAAGGGACATAGATTTATCTTCTTTCAAACATATGTTCTTTCAAAAATATAATAGTAATTTAGCAGCAGAACTGGCAAAACAATGGCAAAAACCTTATGATATTTAAAATATCAGGAGACTTCTGCTGTGCCAAAACTTAGGAAAATCCTAACTATATATTAATTTTACCGTTACATATAATCATGTTGTCTAGTGAAAGATTTTCAAAACTAGATATTAAGAGTATATTTCAATGCTAAAATATATTTGGTATTATAACATTACATATGAATTTAAAATGCCATAAGACATTGGGGATCAAAACTTTTCTCATGCTTTCAAACATATTTTCATGACACAAAGGGGACAAACATATTCTATTCCAAGTGGCATTATCTAAATTATGATATTTCTCATTCAAAACACTGCATTTTTGGCAAAAATAGTCAAAAATCTAGAGTTTTCCTAGTAAGAACCCTTTTTCTTTCTTTTGAATCTCTTCAAAATTCCTAAAAATAAACTTCATCTAGGAGAGCTGGATAAGAATTTGGAAGGAAGTTACCAAAATTGTAATGGTGGTTAAGGCTACACTATCTGTTAAAGTAAAGAAATAAAAGTGTAAGTGAGTTTGCTGTACACACTACAAGACTGATATTCTTTTTACAGGTGCCTGTGCATGTAGATTCTAAGTTGGGAATAAATTACTAACCATATCAAAACTTGTAAAATTTAAAAAACTGTATTGTAAGGAGATATTGTCATAGAAAGCCTAATATTCAGGCATTTCATCACTACAGAAGACGACATTTCTATGTACTAATAATTTTGGGTACACTGATTAGTGTTTTATGCTAAGTGTTTTGCTCTCTCAAAATTATCATCTCATTTTACTCCATGAATCACGTAAATCCCTGGTTAAACAATTTCACTGACTGGATAACTCATGGTCTGCTGTCCTGGGTTTAAATAAAGAATGCTCTTTGAAAGGTAAAGTTGAGTTACGGTTGTAATCTTCTTTTTGGGCAAAATATGTTTCTAAAGTGGATCCTTAACATAACTGATTCCTAAATAATTTTACACTTGTAATCTGTTTTACACTTGTAATCTATTTAAACAGGACTCGAGTGTGTGTTTGTGTGTGAAATTCCATTTAAAACAAAACAACAAAAAAACAAAAACACTCTGAATATCAAGATTTGCATTGCCTACCACAGAAATCAGTGCTACTGTCTGTGAAATAAGCTGCTGTTGCCATGGAGAGAATTTGACTGAGATATAAATTGTTCTTATGCATAGTATTTCAAAATCTTTAATATGGACGCCATGTTTCTAGGACAGCTAAACATTCTCAAAGGATTTACTGGCAACATAAATGCATTCTTTGCTTGGAGTAACTATATAGTATTTAACAGATTCAATATTCAAAGATATTTATTAAAGTTTTATCTTAAGTATGATTTCATTACAAGCTTTTTTGGGTGTATACAAAATAACAAAACTCCACAAGGAACATACATTCACGTTGGGTAGATAACATAAAACTTAAATTGAGAATTAAAACATGATACATACTTCAAGAGAGGTCACACAAATATGGGTTATTCAAGAAGTAATATAGTTAGAGATGAGTGCTGAAAAAAATTTTTAAAATGAGATCAGACAAGGCTTTCAGGAAGTAGAGATTGAACTAGATCTCAAGGAAGAGGATTTGGTCATGTTACATGAAATAGAGCATATATTATCTATTAGGAATGAATGCAGGACATCCTAGGAATCCTGGGGCCTGTAGATTGCAAAGATCAGAATGCACGCATGGAGCTACAAGATATTGACAGAAAGAATGGAACTTTGGAACAAAGTTGAGACTCACTTTCAAGGCCAAGCAGAAGTCCCATTGTTAGAAGTTAAATACAAGCTGTGAGCAAAAATAAGAAATATTATTAAAGTTATGTGGCTAGTGTGTATATCTTTGACATTCTCATTCAGAGGTCTCATTTATCCTGCAAACGTTGATCCTTTTGTGATTCAATTTTGCTAACTGTGCTGCCAAAGATGGTAAAAGAAACTTATCTAAGCAATCTTTTCTCAGCACTATTCTAAGGTACTTTAATACGAATTTTTTCACATCTCAAAAAACGGCCTCATATTTATTACAGAAAGCCAATTGAATTTCAAAATCTCTCAGATCTGGTACAAATCTCTCTGACTCTGCTGTCTACTTTCTTTGCTAAAAAACATTCTGTAATCCCACTTCATAAAAGGCTGGCAAGTTGATTACCATGGCAATTACCACTCTTCTCTACATTTCTCTGGATGTGTCACGTTCATTATTAGACTCAATCTCAATTTTCTTCAACTTTTCTCTGTTATATTTATCTGGAATAACTCAAACCTTTGATCACTGTTTCACTCTCTTACCACCAATTCATTCCCTCAAAATCTGAAATTTCATTTATTTAGGGCCTCAATGACACTATACTTTGTCTAACTCAGTGCATATTTTTCAGCTTAGGATCCTAGCGGGCACCTCTTCAGTATTTAATATTGTTGATAACACTCTCTGTTTGGAAAAACTCCTGTTTTCTTGCTTTTCACAGCACACTTTGCTACCTCTCACACCAGTAAGACCATTATTACTTCTTTATGGGTTCTACTTCATCTCACTCATTAGCAAGTGGAATTTTCTCCTCAAATTCTAACATGCACACAGTCTGAGGATAATCTCCTCTAGTGAAATTATTTTAACTACTAACACACATTCTTCATATATTATAATACTTCAATTTGCCTGTCATTTCTCTGTCTAAATCATATTAATAGCTTCTCAGCAACATATTCACATACTTCAGAAAATGGGAAATGATTACAAGATTGTTCATCGCTCCATCTTATTCCTACCTATCTTCTACTTTGCAGTTCCCAAGTCAACTGAAGAATGATGAGGTTCATACATTTGGAAAGGAGAGTCTTTTTTTTCTCATAAAGGTCTGTGTCCTTCAGAATGTCCATTGAGACAGGCTTGCAAGCACAGCCTCCAGCCAGAAACTGGAAACATACACTTTGAAGAAGGGGAACAAAGAAAAAGAATTTATGCTGAGTGTGATGGCTAAATAGTTAATAAGCCATCGGAGGAGTCTTGAATATTTATAAAGGAAATATGTATGCATGGGGTACTGAGATTCATGCTCCTTTATGGAATTGATGTTCAAAAAAATAATCATGTTAGCATGATCTGAGCATATAGTTTTTGGCTCTCTGACATCAAAAGATGAAACAGTGAACATAAAACCTCTTACTGCATGTTCTCCATAGACAAGCCAGAACCACACCATGGTTGGTGGTCTCTTATCAGGCAAAAAAGGAGGGACAGTGTAGATGGTTTGTTGATATCAGTGGTGGAGTCTTTTGAAAGAGCTTGTTTCTGTTATGCCCTTCGGGAAGAAAGCCTAATTGTGGATGGCAAGGAAGCGTGTGTATCGAGGTGTGTCTGATCACCCAGCATGTCATGGCTGAGAACTCAGTTTCTAAGGTTACTCTGGGTTCTCTTTGGCCAAGATAATGTCCATTCAGTCAGTTGAGGGGCTTAGAATTTTAATTTTTAGTTTATACCCATATTCACTATGCAATAGTTTCCCTTTGTGCAAGCTGCTTCTCCTGCTTCTAATTAACCTCCCATTCTTCCCATTCTCATGCACTCAATTTGCCTGGCTAACTCATATATAAATGCCTAAGATATATTGAAATTCCTTTAATCTTAAGAAAGTTTCCATTGATTTTTTGCACACTTCCTCTGTGCGTAGAGCTTCCCAGTATACTAAACTCTCCACTGTCATGCTTAGCTAATAATATGTGTATTGCTTTATTATTACTCAACATAATGTTTGTTAAATAACTAGCTACATGCTAATCTTGCTGCACAGTGCTTTGTGTTAGAGTATGCAAAGTGTAGGGCCATGTTTTCATTTTTAGGATAAGCACTAAAAATTATTCAAAGTTAAAAAATTTTAAGGCAAATGGGAGAAATTAAATAATAAAATATATCTGAGTGGCTCAAAAGAAGAGAAGAAAGTAGAGAAAAGGTACATAAAACAGGAATGACAACAAAAATAGATCTGTATGTCATTATTTCTATAAAATGTATTTGAATTCTAGATAGAAAAGAAAGATTGTCACACATAGTGAATAAAACAGTATCCTACTTGTAAGAAACAAATATTACAAGTAAGTACATAAAAAAGTGCATAGGAATTTTCCAACTAAATGTGTGGAAGAGGTATACTATGCAAACAGTATCCCTACCTCTCCTTGTCTCTCTGCAAACACATAAAAAATAGACTTTAAGGAAGAAATGGTTCAAGAGATATAGAAGACGTTGCATTATGATGAAAACAGAATATCTAACAATGGCAAATTTCTATGCATGCAATAATATAGCTTTAGAATATATAAAGCCAACATTGACAGAATTAAGAGGAGAGACAAGACATACACATACTCCTAGAGGAAACTTTAACATACCTCTCTCAATAACTGATCAAAAAAGCAGACAAGAAATCATAAAGCATATAGAATATCTGAGGAACAAAAATAATAACACTGATCTAATCAATTTTATCTATAGAATAAGATCTAATTTTATCTATAGAATAAAACATCCAATGTTGTTAGAATATCCATTATTTCAAGCATTCATGACACACAGAAGCTGATCATCTTTCAAGACATAGAGAAGTCTAACCTTACCTGCAAATGAAGGCCTTAGACAAAATAATGAGTGAGCAAAATCTATAAAGACCAACAATTCTTCTGCTGAAATCATATCCTTAAATGTAAAAGACAGGCTACACACACTTCTCAAAGGAGTGGTAGAAATTCCGTTTCTAGACTATGACCACTGGATTGTAGAAAAATGCAAAAGAAAAGAAGTGAAAAATTGTTTACTAGTTGACAATAATGTAGGCAATGGGGCAGGACAATGTGTCTCAACTTCTACTGGGTCATATTTCATCTCCTTGATATTTCTATCCTGCAAGTATGGCTTAGTGGGCGAAGCCCTCAGAACTAAGGGATTCTGGTTGAGGCATTTTTTTTTAACCTTCTCAAATGCATTGCTCTTGAGAGAAAAAAAAAGTATTGAAAGACCAGAGATATTTTTGGTGTTTATGTTGTATTAGGGCAGAGAGAAGAGATTCCTATGTATTAATGAAAGAAAGAAAGTTGAAAGTTGTCATTAAAGTGTCTGGTTACAAGATCTTGATAATGAGTTGAATCAATTATAAATATTTTAATTTATGATATTTTAATTAGGCTTTATTATAATTGAAAGAAAATATTTTTGTTTCATTAGTCAGTTATATTCACAAGACAATCTGTATTTTCCAGTATTAGAATGCTCTTGGGAAAAGTTTAGAGGAGACAGATATGCAAAACATAAATATTACTCATTATGATAAGCAAAATAATAGAAATATAATTTCTTTGATTATAATTGCTATCTTATTTTTGCTCTTATTTTAATCCTCGTATGGTGTTCTAGTATAGAGTAAATTCTAAAAAAAGTTATTAATTTTTTTAACTCAACAGAATGTCATAAAAACAGAATAGTGAGTTATCACGTTGTTCTTTTCTGTATTAGAGATTTTCATCTATAAATATGGATTTGATATTAGATATTGGCATAGCATAATGAAGTTCTTAGGCAACATATGGTCAAATTAATTCTCCATAATAGTAAGTAGCTTTAAAAGAGGTTGTGCGGTGTCCAGGAGAGTGTAAAGTTTGAGGATAGGAAAGCAGACACTAATTGACACTACAACTCTAAACATGCTCTTCCATTTTCTGGGCCCCAAATCCTCCAATGATATAATGAGGTGATTCATTTTAAAGGCCTTTTAAGGGTGTTTTGATAGTAAATGGCAATTAGAAAGAGACAAATCATTATTAGAAAATATGTTCCTATGTACATTTATAATGTATTATGTGTTGATAGCAAAAATAGAGTAGATGCTTAATGTCTTCTTAATTAAAATTATGTTATAACACATACACACACACACACACACACACATACACACACACACAACCTACTATAGTATGACATCTCTTTGATTAGATAAATTCAACCAAGGGAAATCAGTTGTAGGTTTCTATTTTTCACTCTTAAGAAAACTAACACTAGGTTTTCTCTTACTGAGTATGAAATAGAAGTACCATTGTAGTAACCAAGTCTTTCATAGATTTTAAAGGATTTAATACCTATATTTGTGAGTATAATGTATTTAAAATTTTTCAAGGTTCCCAGGGCATAACTAAATGATCTCATTCTCTCACAAATTAAGACCAACCACATAGATTTTTTCTTATTATTCTTGTGAGCTAAGTGAATCCTCACTAAGCTCTCATAAAGACTTCTTTAAGCTATCCAGGTGAGGGAGAAGCAGCCCTAATGAGCATGAATCAGTGGCATTTGATCTCCACCATAGTAAAATTCCGACACAGATATAATCTTTTGCTCTTCCAAAGGCTTTTAACACGAAGAATAAAGAACTCAAAATTTCCAGCATCAGCAAGCCTTTAAGCTAGTTCTTTCTTCTATCCAACAGCTTATCTTCCATTATTTTGCAAAAATAAAACTACAAGTGTTTTATGGGTTTCATTTGGAGAGAATGTGGGAATTGTAGTAGAAAAAGGACCTATGTTTCCTTCTATTAGAGTTCCTGTTCCTTCCATTTGATCAGAGAAATCTTCCATTCCAGAGCTTATTGAGTCAAACTGGCAAATAGAAAGAAATGAGTTTATACCATGTGTCAGTGAAGTTACCACATAAGTGTGGATTTATATGTGAAATATTTTAGATGAATTAAGTGCTCCTTTGGGAAATATCTGGAAAGTACACACAAACACAGATGAGCCAAATGGAAACAGCAACCATAAATTAAGTACTTTCTCATTACCTTTTCACACCCCCTACTAGAAACAATAACCTCTTCTCCAATAAGCACACAATTTCAGAAAAAAAGATTAGTGTACCCAAAGGGCACAGCAAACAGATATGTCTTGTGGTGTGTTCGAACAATCGTAAAGCTGTACCTCTGGCAGATGATGAGTGGGAGTGAATTAGAGAGGTCTAGGTGAATTATAGAGGTGGGAATCTTCCATCAAGGAGGCCCAGCTGTCTGCCTCAAGGTGCTTGACCCTGGCAACAGAAAATAGGAGCAGTAAAGCCAGAGATGTTTGTTGCAGAGGAAAAACAAGAATAAGTGAGAGTCTCATAACTGGGGCCTGACCAGGGTAGGAAATATATTCTACCGTGAGGTCTCTTAAAGTTGAATTTAAATTTAAGTCATATTATTAGACTGAGTCTGTAATTGTACACATAATGTACTATACACACACATGCATACACACACTAGTGGCCATAATGTTGGCTCTTCAGGAGAAATAATTTTTTCATCCTTTTTTGAAAGGGCTGATACCTAAAAGAAAGCACAGGTAATTATACGAAAGTATCTCAACAAACTTGAGGATTTCTCTCTGACACATACTTGGTTCTTGATGTTTTTGGTGGCTGTTCTCATTAAATTTTATATAACAGAAAACCTGAACAAAAGCTAGTACAGTGTTAGGGAACAATGATTCACTTTTGCAAGGAAAGGAGATTTATGGAGAAAATCACTTGTATCTGACAGTCGCTGACACCAATCCTTAGTTCATGAAAAGTGACTGGGGCCTGATAGATCCTTTTCTGTTCATCATAAAGCTAGTGTTTTTCTTGTCTCAGCAATGAGTGGAAAATGAGTAATGATCATATCGATGTGATAGAAAAAAACCTCTTTTTGTAAGTGGGGAAAAATTTATACAAATTCAACACTGAATCATTAAAAATGCAGGTTAGACAACTGTAGGTATTTTACAGAATAACATCGTTCCTTTGTTTTTTTTTTTTCTAAATAAAATGTTAATTTAAAAACAGACATTAAGAACACACAACATTTATAAAATAAAATTAGCCAGCACAATATTCCAAACTAGAATGAAAAAATGTGACTTCTTGGAAAAAAATAGGCCAGTGATATTTTAGTACTTCAAACAAATGTACAACACTTAATGGCTCACTTAATTTCTCATTGCTAACAGTTTGTCTTGTTAAGTAGAAGTGGAAGCTGGCCTTCTGATTGAACTACATTATTAGTATCAAAATTTGTCAGGCAGTGAATAATGCTTCTAGTATGAACCTTCAGCTTGACCAGATTAAATAAAGCTCCAAGCAGTCTCAATGACTTAATATGCTCTTAAATAGAAATTCTTTTTCCAGAGGCCTGTATTTTTACCTAGAATTATATCAGACATCGTTTTACTTTGGCTATATTAGTGACAAGACTGCCTCATACCAAACAAGTAAAGCTACTTTATTATAAAGAATCATTTTGAGTGGTGTGAAAATTCCACAAAATTTAAAAAAACAGAAGCAATAGCTATAGTTAATTATAAAATACATTCCATGTATTTCATAGGGAATTTCTAAAACTTGGAAAGAGCAAGCAGCCCATCCTTTTCAACGGAATCCATCATCTCCCAGAAGTCTATCATATATATTGTTCTTCAAAATCGTTATTGATTTTGATATACTTTAACTGACCACTGAATTTTCTAATTAAGTCAGAAATGTTATGAGTGTTTCTTCTGAATTTTCAAAAAGGTTTAATAAAATCTTCTACTACTACTGACAATAATTTATTTCTGTTACAGATATCCCATTTCTTGGATTATCATATTGGATCCAATTTAGAGGAATAGGAATTGAAAATAGTACTTACAGAAGATATCCTTGATTTTTCATTAACATTAAAGGTAATATTAGTATTTTGCCATTAAACATATGTTGGATATTTATTGAGACAGAAGATTTTAAAAATTACATTGAAACGTACCTTTTATTTTACGTTTCTCTCAGGGCTTTCCCCCACTTATTAGATATTCTTATGTTTTAAATCTGTTTTCACAAATATATTTATAATGGCTTGATGTTCTTTACTTGTTAACTATAAATCTATAAATATGATGAAACGGATTAATACATTTTCTATTATCAACCAGAGTATTCGTGGAATGAACTCTAAGCATATTCATTTTGTAATAACTAGTATGATTCATTTTCAAGTATTCAAATTGACATTTACTATAATGATTATTGTTATCAGTTATACTTTTGTGTGCATGTATGCATAATATACATTTGTTTAGGATTTGTGAGCTTTAGTTTACATGCTTCCTATCTTCAAATATGAATTTTTGTATTTTACATATATGCACATATATATAAATATATATTTAAACTATGTAAGAGTTGAACTTGTTTAGAGAAAATATGTACAGTATCAGTGAAAGTGTGTGATTAAAAGCAACAGAAATTTGCTTTTTGAGTACTGAAATATGTGATCATAAAATGTACCTAAATATCACTGGGCAGTTCACGAACCTGTAGAAAGAAAAACAGGGTTTGAATTGAAATCCAAGAACAATTTTTTAAAAATCATGTATCAGAAGCAACAGCTATAGTAGGATCCTTATCAACCATATTTTCCAAAGGTGGAAACAATTCTTGATTTAACATAAGACAAGGAGTTAGCAGCAGCACCTGGCTAGAAAAGTGCCTTGTTGAGTGCAAAGAAATGTGAATTACCCATATGGCTCTATGTGGTCTATAGCTGTAAAAACTGGGGCTCTTTCCTAAAACTAATCCACACTAGAGCCTGGCCTTGATCATTCCCTAATACTCAGTTCCAGAGAGAGGGGTTTAAAAGCCTAGGGGAACATAACAACAAGTGAAGATTCCAACTCAAAACAACAGCTGAACTACCTATGAAATCTACAGCAAAAGCATCAGAACAGATAAACCAGGAATTTAAAACAAATATGATGAATGCATTTAGGAGGATGAAGGATATTAGCTATTTGAAAAAATAAGGTAATGTTAAGTGGCTACGTTAAATATAAAAAATATAGTTTAAAAAAGGTAACCCAATAGATAAAGATAAAATAGTTGAATGGACAAAGACAAATAGCAAAAAATGACTGGGAAGATAAGAGTGAATGTCTCTTGCAGAAAGCAGCAGGACATAAATAAGACAGAAAAAGTTTTACATATAAAAATATATATATGTATACATATGTGTGTGTGTTTATATATATATATATAAAACCAAAGGGCCATTGAATAGCATTTTAATGTGTTATTTAATAGATGTTGAGCTTATCATTTATATACAGAAAATTATTCAAGTTAATGTAATATTATAATATCAGAAATGACCGCTCAGTGGATTTGTCACCAAGACTCATAATATATGTGTTAGCATGACTCTTAGGTAGCATAGTACCAACACAGAAAGAGAAATAGAACTTTTAGACAAGCAAAATTAATCTCAGTCTTTTAAAGAAAAATCAAGAGAGAGAGGAAGCAAAAAGAGGCAACAATAAAAGGAAAATAATACCAGGATTAAGTCTTGATGTAATATCAACTACAGAAATGTATGATGTAAAGGCATTAATTGAGATAAAGGTAAATATTTGTAATCATATTAATTCACATTTAATCAAATAAATTTAACCAGGACCTGTTAGGAAAAAGTATAAAGTGACATAATGTGACACATAAGCAGCAAAGTAGGAATGTAAAAATCCTCATTCTCTCTACAAGAAAATGTAGGCTAGGGTGTCCATTCAGAAGGCATTTTGGTACTAATTATTCAAATTAAGACACATATACCCTATGATCCAGCAATTCCAGTCCTGAGTGTATATCCCAGGGAAATATTTGTACAGAATATGAGGAGACATGTTGTGGGATATTCATTAACTCATTGCCTGTGTTCAACTGTTTGGGTAATCTCAGTCTCCATAAGATACCTATGTAGGCAACATATGATGAATGCGGACCATGTGTCCTTATGCAACAATAAGAAATGGAATAGCTTTAAGCCTAGCAACATGAGTAGATCTTAAAAACTACACATAAAAATTAAAAGAGAGACATGATGACACGTCAAACATGTTTAATGTAAATTAAAAATACATAGTCCTAACATATTGGCATACATTTTTCTAACACACATTTATATATGATAAATGACTGGGATATATTAGAATTGTTATCTGAGGGATAGGATGACATAGGGGTAGGAGCTTGGGAATAAAAATCAGTAAATACAAACCATGAATGGAGGTTTATGACGGAGATACACTATGAACTTTGGAAATATAATTAATGCAATCCTTTTCTAATCCTATATGTTTTTACCTCAATCTCATGTAATTTTAAGACACATTAACATGTAAATAAATATATGTGAATAAAAGATGTGGCTAAGAAAATGATTGCTCCTTGTGATTAAATCAAAGGTAATTTATACTTCATTGTTATAGTTTTTGTTATTCTAATACTATATACATTGAATTTATGTTGTTCATAAGAAAAGTCAATTAAATATAAAGAAAATGAATATAAAATACAGATTTGAAGAGGAGATAATTTTCTTGAACATGTTCATTTTTAGTTGCTTGAAGACATCCAGAAAATATATATATAATTGAAATTTAGAAATATTAGTTTGAGTCACAGAGATCTGGAGTAATTTATTCATCACTGATCCACATCATGGTAGTCAAGACAATTAGGTGAATGTGATAATACTGAGAGTCTAGAGGCAAAGACAGTAATTGAATATGTATGCACCCTGGGGAATCTCAACATATAATACAAAGTAAATTACCAAATATTATTAGATTTTACCAACAGAATTTGTCTTCCTTTTTCACATCATTATATATTTTTTTAATCCATACAAGCAAAAAAGATAAAGCTAAATGCTTAAAGTGAGGAAGTGGGAAAACAAGAAGGTTCTTAGGATCAGAATGGAAATGCCTTGAAGTTGTGAAGTTTGGCAAGTATGCACAGGTTTTCAGGGGCATGTAAAACTTAATGCTCAGTGTTGCAGGTTGCACCCAAGGTTTACATTTGGGTCATTAACTAGGATCTTCCAATATAGATTTTTGATACTGCCTTCTAAGTAAGTTAAAACTATCATTTTATAAATGCAGAGCAGTGGGAGAAAAAATACTAACATGTACTTCAATTCAAGAATATGATGACCAATACTAATACTATATTTTATTCAATTAAATTCCACAATAATTGCATAAGTTATAAGAACCATCCATTCATATAGTGCTTGTATTTTGAATCACTGAATTTGGGAATCTCAATCGCCTAATATTTACTGCAGACATCTGTAAAAGCTATTAATGGAATCAATTCAGTGAAATTCAAGCACTTAGATTTGCACCTAAATTTATCTTTGAAACGGTCAAACATTTAAAATCCAGTAATTATCGATGCACAGGAATCTAAACTATGTTTCGGAGAAGGGAAAATTACATTGAAGGGAACAGACATTTCAGGAATACCTAACATGTTTCAAACAAACTGGGTGGCTATTACCATCGCCACGTTATTTCATTAAGTCTTTTTTGAATATGGTAACATTATTTGTTTTATTAAGTATAAATAAATGGATATATTTGATGGATTGCCTAACAACCCAAAGTAGCAGAGCTAATATGTGCTGGAGCTTATTTTTTAAATTGGCAATTTTCCAGAATAAATATTTTATAAAAACTGACAGTCCAATTATTAAATTTATTTAGAAATGTGAATAATCTAGAATAGCCAAAATAATTTTGAAAAAGATAAACAAAGTTAAGGTACTTAAAGTACCTGATTTCAGGACTTATTCTAAAACTACAGTAATTAGAAGAGAGTAGTGTTGGCATAAGGATAGATGTACAAACCAATTGAACAAAATATAAAGTTCAGAAACAGATCCACAGCCAATTGATATTCATCAAGGTGCCAAAGTAGTTTAATAAAAGGGGTAACAATTATAACAACTGTTGCTAGCACCATTGGAATGCTATATGAAAAAAACGGAATCCCAACTTTTATTTAGTACTATAGGCACAAATTACTTTTAAATAAAAATAGACCTAAACATAAGAACTAAAACTACAAAAGTTGTAGAAAAACTAGGAGAAAATTTGTGTAACATTGGTTTAGGCAAAAATTCTTAGGACACAAGAAGTACGAATCTTTTACAAAAAACAATATAAATTGACATTCAACAAAATTAAAGATACTTGCTCATCAGAAGACACTGTAAAGAAAATTAAAAAAAGCTATAGACTGAGAGGCAATATTTGCAAAATATATATCTAATAAAGAACTTGCCTAGATTATTAAAAATAAGTTCCTATGACTCAATAATAAAACAGTCAACCATATTAAAAACTGCACAAAAGACTTGAAGAGCCATGTCTCCAAAGAATGGCAAATAAGTATAGGAAAAGATTCTTAACATCATTTGTTTTAGGAAAATGCAAATCAAAACATCAGTGAGATATGACTACACAGCCACTGCAAAGGCTAAAATTAAAAGGATCAACAATATAGATATTGGCAAAAAAGCAAAGCAACTATGACTTTTGCATGTTACTAGTGGGAATGCAATACTTTGGAAAACAGTTTGTTTGTTTCACAAGAAATTAAGCACATACTGCATGACACAGCATTCCCACTTTTAGATATATACATAGAAAAATAGAAAACATATCCACACAAATATTTAGACACAAATGTTTCTATCTTTATTTATAATAGCTAAAAACTGGTAACAATTCAAATGTCATCAATTCTGAAGAAATAAAGTAAGTAAGGTATATACAGGCAATGGAATATACCATTTTTACTAAGTAATTAAAAATAAATTCATAATCATGAAAAACATGGATGACTTTCTAAAGCATTTTGCTAACAGAAAAAAACAGATAGAAAGAAACACATATTTTATTATTCCATTTACAAACAAATTTGGAAAACACAACAGTTGTGACAGAAATCAGGGCTGTAGTTTAAGAAACCAGTGTTTGGGTAAGAAGTTAATTGCACAATGGGGTGAAGAACGTCAGGGGTGATACAAAAGATTCTATATTTTGCTTCTTAAGGTATACATAAATGTATACATTTGTCAAAAGTCATTGACTCCTAAACTTAAAATCAATGAATTATACTGTATGTAAATTATACCATAATAAAGCTGATTTTTACAAAAGTTAGATTTGGCTAATTTTGAGACCATACTCTTAGTATACTAATAAGCTTGATATAGCCATATCGTTAGTCATGTCCTAAAGTACGCACAATATTTTGCAATTAATTTTAGCATTTGGGCATTGATCTGTTGACACTCCACCTATGCATTTAGTTAGAAAATGAAGCACTCGATTTGTATTTTGAAAACACATTTTCTAATTCTGATCTACCAGGCATTTACTTTAATATATCTAATTGTGATTTAGCACTGTTTTCTGTTGACCAATCACAGGTAATATTTGAAGTGAAATGAGTCTTGGGATATCACAGTGAAATCTTTCCAATGTCAATGTTGTCCATGATATGTATCTATCTAATAATGATTTAAACTTTATTGAAAAATTATAATTCCTGTACTGTGGTTGTTTTAATTGGTTTTTGTCATTGCTTTTGGCTAATTGACCTGAAAACTGCATTCGTTATGATGAGTTATGTCTGTATAAATATCAAGTAATGTGGTAGTTTATGATTTTTAGATAAGAATATTAGAGAAGAAAATATTAAAAATAATAGATTTTAAGAATATTTTAATACTCCATCAACAGAACATTTAAATTTACTTAAATAGAAATTACATTTTAGCAAATACATTTGTAATTTAATATCCATATTGTTCAGAATATAGACGGCTATGCCTTGTTTTAAATGCATATAAAAATGGCTATTTCACTTTGCTAAAAGAAATATAAAAATGAATTAATATTTATTTAGTGCCTATTATTGGCCACTTATTTTAGAGTCTAGTCATTCATTTATTTATTCATCAAGCAAATATATTATGAGCCCTTACAGTTTGCTAGAGATTATTATGGATGCTGTGATTGCAGTAATCACTAATACATATATTATGGCTTCTGATCCAAGATGGTAGACTAAGCATAGACTTAACTATTTATGGCAGAAATGTAGCAATGGAGGAAAGCATCTTACCTGAAAATCCTGGACATAACTAGGTACTAAAATCAGTGTATATTATAGAGACATCAGATATCACATAAGATTCCACATCCTTCAAAATTTTAGTGAGGCACATTGTTGTACAGAATTAGGACTACATTTAATGGTTTTCCTTGTGGTCGGCTGTGACCATTTGGCAAAACTGGTTAGTGAGGCTGTAAGCCAGCTTCTTAGAAGTGTCCTTATAGTGTACTTCTTTATGATTATTGAAATGTCAGAATTGCCTTAAGGTCAGCTCTTTTCAAATCTCATAGATATGAATTCTTCAGAAGCTCAACTTTGATACTGCACTGCTTTCTCATCCAGACATGATGCTCTCCATACTTCCCTCAACTTCTTCTCCTGGCTGTATACCCAATAGCCTATGATTGCTGAGGTCTCTTAAGCTTTGTAGGCAACCCTCTTGGTTAGATCCTATCAGAGCAAATGGCTCCATTTGGAAATGATGAAACACATGACCAACACACGTATAACTACTGTGGGCTGCATCATTACTGTCCACTCTATTTGCCCTGAACGTATAGCCAGAATGTTCCAGGCAGAAAGCAGTCTCTTTGTTCATGTGTACCTCTGATTAAAAAGGACACATGCCACATTCTTCTAAGAATACTTTCAAACAGGTTTGCTCACTCTTTCGTTCTTTCTTTTTTATTTTTATTTTTTTAGAGGAGTGTCATTCTGTAGCCCAGGCTGGAGTGCACTAGCACAAGCTCGGCTCACTGTAACTTCTGCCTCCTGGGCTCAAGTGATTCTCTTGTCTCACCACCACCTCCTGCACCATGGATGAAGCTGGAAGCTGTTATCCTCAGCAAACTAATGGAGGAACAGAAAACCAAATACCACATATTCTCACTTGTAAGTGGGAGCTGAACAATGCAAATACAGAGACACATGATGGCAACAAGATACACTGGAGCCAGCTGAGGGGGTGGTGGGAGGGAGAGCATCAAAAAGAATAGATAATAAATGTTGGGCTGAATACCTAGGTGATCGGTTGATCTGTCTAGCAAACCATCATGGCACGCATTTACCTATGTAACAAACCTGCACACCCTGCACACGTATCCCAGAAATTAAATGTTGAAGAAAAGAAAGAAAAAAGACATGAAATTAAAAAAAAAAATTAAGTACATTTTTTGAAAGGATGAAATATTGTTATTTATTTTAAAAATTAAGTATTTATAATGTGCTTTAGGATATGCCCTTTGTGACCATTTAAATGTGTAGTAAACTCTTTGTTTCTAATTTACAAGCGTAGGAGGGAGTATTTTAAAAGTTAGTTTATGTTCTATGAGATCAAAAAAATGGTGAGGCTAAGTACTCTCTTAAAAGTAACAAAAGTGTAAAGATAATGTTAAATATAAATGTAAGGAACACGAAGAGATGGGGTGAGACAAGCTACATTTTGATCTATTATTATTCTAAAAAGACAATTGGTAATGTCTTAAAAGATCTCAAGAAACAATGACATACGCATATTCTACACAGCTATGAGGTCATCTCTTAGAACACATAAACAATTAAAATAATTCAATGTAATTCTATGGGGAGTGATATTGGGTGTTGGGAATTTTGAGGCAAGGTAAAGTTAACTGTTATATAATAAACCCTTTACTGATAGATATTTTAACCATATTCATATACTATTTTGTGTCTCAGTTTATTTTATACTACTATAACAAAATACCTGTGACTGGATAACTTATAAAGAACAGAAATGTATTCCCTCTCAGTTCTAGAGGCTGGAAAGTTCAGGATCATGGCACTAGTATCTGGCATGGATGCTTCTTACTGCATCCTTATATGACAGAAGGTGGAAGGGCAAAAAGGGATAAACTGTGTTCCTAGATGGCAGAAAAACAGAAGAGTGGAATAATCTACTTCAGTGTACCCCATTATACAGCAGCTTTAATTGATACATGGGAGTGAAACTCTCATGACCTATACACTTCTTATCAGGCCTTCCCTTCTAACACTGTCTCATCGTGGATTCAGTGTTCAACCAGTGAATACTGGGGGACACATTTAGGTTATAGCACTTTGGAAAAATATATATTATTTTTAATTTTAAGGGAGACATTTATTCTTCCTATGTTAATAGTAGTTTATTAAGGAAGATATACAATTAAATCAGAAAACTAAGTAAAGCGTGAAAAGAGCTATAATGGGTGAAGCACTGCATGGAGGAAACACTGACCTAATACTAATTAGAGAGTCAGGAATGGCTGAACAAAAAAAGTGATGCTTAAACTTAAATCTCAACAATAAGCATAGTAAGTGAAGTAGAGTAGGAAAGAAGAAAATATTAATTTTATTTAGAAGATTATCAAAATCACTTATGATTTGATTGGAGTAAACACCTCACAGAAATCAGAGTCAGTTTTGCCACTCTGGAGAATAGGAGAGGGAGAACTATGGAAGAATACAATTATTGGCAGAACTGAGATGGAAAATATTACTCGACAGTTGCATGAACATGAAAAATTTTGAGATTTTTCTCCAGTGCTTTTAAGCTGGCACAGAGTTATAACAAGTCCTGAGAATGTTTTTAATAGACTGTGGGCTATGATGGATCATAATAAGCAGGAAAAGAGAGTAAAGGTGTTTGGAAAGAAGTAAAGAAGTTGAGGAAGTAGGTTCCAGAAATCTCTCGATGACTAAAGCAACCTGTTGGTGAATGGGAAGGTGAGGCTGAAAAATAGGGGTTTCAAATTATGTCAAAGAAAAAACAAACAATGTTAGGTAATAACGAGAATCAAGAAGCAGTTGAAGTTGTAGAGAAGATAAGGCCAAGCAATTGGTATGCTAAAAAGTTGAATGTATCTTGAATACACCTAGGAATGGTGAGTTTGTGGTGGAGAAGAAAGAAACCAAATTAAGAGAAGGAAACCAAAAGCGAACAGAGAGAACAATAAATGTTATCAATGAGAAGCCATAGAGACTGCTGGAGGCTGATGATATGAGCACAGGTTAATAAAAGTAAGGGTCAATGAAATGGAAGCATAAGTGGAAATGAGAAGGATGATAATTACCCTTCCTACCAACTTGTCAATTATTTCATTCAACCATTAATTGATTTCCTTTTTATTTTTTTGTTTATTCATTTGTACCTGGCAATTAAGGTACGTTCATTAATCACTTATTATGTGCCAGGTTCTCAGAAAAATTTTAAACTTAAAGAAATATTCTCTGCTTTGGGTTTTAATAATTAACGATGTCTAAAAAGAGTGACAAATCAGCATTAGTGCAATAACAAAGATCTTTGCGGAGGGCCCTAGGAAAACAAAGAGGGGAATTATATGGGTATAAAAAAAAAAGCTAGTCATAAAAAGTACACGGAGTATATTGAGGAGTTGCATTTTAATTGAATATTAAGTAAATTCTATAACTTATTATTAATTATTTTATTGACTATTTTACTTGAAAATTGAATCTTGTGTAAAGTAGAGAAGGGCATAAGAACATAAGAATTCATTTAGGAAAAGACTTTCAGTAAAATTTAGAAAATAGCTATTTCAAAAAGTAGTCTCTATATTGTTAAAAAATTATATGTTTGTAAATAAGTAGATCTCAACTTCATCAGAATACCATTGCTAATAATTACTGAAGTTTAATAAAGCAATGCCTTTTGCTCAGTGCATTGAAATTGGGACCTATATTCATGCCCTTATGGGACCCAGCTGATCTGCAGTTTACTTACCTATAAATTTTTTTTTAACTTTTGTACACGTAAGTGTCAAACTTATCTTTGAAAGAAGATGGATATTAACACATTCTCATTAGATCATGTTTGTGTATGATAGTCTTTCTTCTTGACTTCTAATTAAATTCTTTCCTCTTCTTCCATTGTTAAAGTTTTCCAGAGAAAATTTCTTTATCAAGATACTCGTATGCTGATATGTTTAGTCATTTCTTTTAGTTGCATATGAGAAAATTTTAAACACTCTCTGAAACATTTTCATTCATCCACAAGAAAAAAAATGTACAAGGTGCTTTGTTATTTGACAGAATCAGTTGTTCTTAGTCTTATGTGCCAGTTAAAATGTGAAAGCTCTTTCCTAGTATCTTTTTTCCTTAAATCTATGATTAGCAATTTTAATTTGAACTGGTACATTCATAGACCTTCAACTGGCAGAAAACAGCTGTGGAATAGATGACAGAAGTTAGTACATTTTTTGCAGATATATTTTAAAGGAATTTAACGACTGAATAAAATATTTTTTATGAATAAGATTATTTCTTGCAGTTATTTTTCTGAACTAAAGGTATTTCTCTTTAAATTTTTTAAAAACAAAATGTTAATAACACTAAATAAAATTTTCTTTTGGTCCTCACGTTCCTAATTGTTAGGTCTGTAATATAATCCAGACAAAAGTGAGGTAGGACACCAGAAGGTTATCTTTCCCGGTCCTGACAGGATGAAGTTAAAAAAAAAAAAAAAAACCTGGTAAAAACAAGCAGATGGTGATGAAAGTAATTCTTAGTTTCCCTCATTTCTCATCAGCATAAAAGGCTCCCACCAGCACCGTGACAGCTTACAAATGCTGTGGCAACGATCAGGAAGTTATTATCCCTTTCCGTAGCAATGACCCACAAATTATTGCCCTTTTCCTTGAAAGTGCTAAATAACCCACTCCTCAATTTGCATCTTAATTTGAATGTAATTGAAAGTGGGTGTAAGTGGGTGTAAATACAGTTGCCAACAGCCCATAAGTTTTGGACTCTGGGCCCACTGTCTATGAGTTAACCTGTTTCACAAGGAGCAGCACTGTTCAATAAAAGGTCTAACACCATCAGCTTGCCCTTGAATTCTTTCCTGGATGAAATCAAAAGCTCTCTGGGGCTAAGTCAGAATTTTGGAATTCACTTGTCCTGCATTAAAGGCATAGTCCTTCTACTGCACTAAAACGTCATGTATTCAATTATGGATTTAGAGAGTATGTTCTAGGTCTGAAGCTACTATGCTCAGTCAAAATTGATTAGATGCAAAGTTTTTGTTAGATCTCTATTAAAAATTTTAAAGGTTTTCTTTCTGTTTGATATGGAGAACTTTCTGCCACCTAAGGATTAAACATGTGACAAAAATTTTATTACCTCTGCTCATTTTTAATCTCCATTGATTTACAGATATTTCATCCAAAGTTATTTATAAACTATAATCCTGAACCAACAAATCTCATTTTCAGAAATTAAATAATTGTCAATATCATCTGCATCGTTTTATTGAAACCACCCTTTCAAGTTCCCTTTAAATCCTGTATGACCACACGTTCTCTCATTCTAATGCTCCTCAAATTTTATGTGAAATATGGTTCTACCTCAGTGCTTTGGCTTAATAAGTTCTCTTTTTCTTTCTACACTACACAATACCATCCTCCCCATTCCTATCTAAACCTTCTCCATCTGGAAAATAACTAATTGCACTTTCTTTAAGTCATATCCTTTGTAAAGCTTTTCTTGATCCACCGCTACTGCTCTCACCATTAGGCAATATTGACAGTTTCTTGGTTGTTACTCACATAACTAATTTGTACCAATTATGTGAATTAGTCGTGTCTATTATTAGATATCTGAGTTAGCATGTTTAATTTATTATATTTATTATACTCTATAATGGATTAGTAACTGGAGGAACTGGAGATGGTTAATCTTTCTGAGCCTTAATTCACTCTTCTATTAAAGAGAAAATTAAGGTTAGTAGCTCCCAACACAAGTTGCTGTGCTAATCAAAATGCTCATAGCAAAAGTCATGTAATAATGACTCCATAAATGCTTTTTCTTATTTCTCATGTGGTTGTGTTACTTTTGGTCATTACTACTAGTAGTAATATAGCAGTAGTAGTAGTAGTGTGGTAATGTAGTGGTAGTAGTAATGAAACAGGAACAGCCATGAGAAACAGACCTCTCTGACACCAAACTAGGAAGGAAGAGGTTTTATTATGGCCCGGGAGCAAGGCAACAATTTGTCTAACCACCAAGATCACCTAACAAAGAGAAGCTCTGCCTTTATATCAGCTTACACTCTAGATATTATACATGAAAGAATCTTGGGTTCACAGCCTTAGAAATTACAAGCGACCGGGTCTTGGGATGACAGCAGGAGAAATCACATATGACAGGGTTCTGCTCTCCAGATGGAGGAGTGGGGTTGGGGTTTGATCTTGTTTACGTAAAAACAATGTCTTTCAGAGAGATTTTTCCACACCATGCCTACTATTTACAGGAAGGTGATTTAGGAGGCAAAATCGGCCAGCCTTTTCTTCTATTGAAATGCAATGATCCTAGATGCCTGGGTCTCTTTCCTCACTAATAGTAGTTATTATAGTAGTTTTTATGTTCTTGAGGGCAGGGACAGAGTTCTAGTCAGCTTTTAAAAGCCCAGTACCTAATCCAATTCCGATAACATACAGAATTAAAATAGTAATTTTCTTTAAAAATGAGCACTTAATTCATGATTAAACTTGAAACGCATGATGGGTGACTTTCTCAAGGTGATTTCCTACCCTCCAAGTTTTACAGTCATGCTAGGAAACTGGTTTGTGTTGACAAATGACTAAAACACAAAAACAATAGAAAAAGTACAGAATAGTTACTCCAAATTTCAGCATAAACACCAGTAGGAAGTGCCCCAAAATTTTGCTTTGGAAATAAGGGAATGATTCAGAGAAGTGGCATGTGCTCTTTAATGCTGCTGAGTAAATATCTCCAGGAATGAGGTATAGGGATATCCATCTTTTAAACCCAGCATAATTTATGCAACTACTATTTGGGAACCGTTAGTATAGAAGCAATGGGAAGCTATTTTCAGTTACTCAAACCACAGTATACATCTCCTTGCAAAACACTTTATGAGACAAATTGCAAAAGTTAATAGGGGATAAGGTAAGAAACTCAGAAGGCCCAGATGTGAGTATCTACAGCATGGGAAATAAATTAACACCTAGAAAATTACATTACTACCTTCTCTGTTTTGTGTGAAATTGGCTTTCTTAATGACAGATCATGTAATATTATTAGCATCAAATATTTATAAAGTATGTTTTAAATTAATTTATGTTTACTATATGACAAAAACAAAAATAAATAAAAATAGGCTGGTCTATTGAAAAATAGTCTCTGAAACACAAGACTGTGAAATCCTCAGTGAAAATACAGATCATAGGAAAGTTGATTAAGCAGTAATTTATCAGTTGTTTGCAAAAATTAGTAAGGTAAAGCTGAAATAGGGATGGGGAATGTCCACAAGTTTCAGAGGCTCTCCTGTTGAGAGATTTAGAACAGGATTAGTGTCACAACCATCATATCATGGGGAGGCTCATAATTAACTGAAAACAAACATGAGATTAAGCTATATAAGTTATATAATTTTCTAGAAAACGTGTACTTGTGAGTTGGTAATCTTTTTTCTTGTTAGAAAATAGAACATAGTTCTTCATAAGGATGTTTGCTTAAATTACATGTAAAACATGTAATTTAAGTAATTTTGAGTAAGCTTGATAAAGTATAGAAAACTGAAGAGGAAATACTCATTGACCTTTCATTCCACCTTAATACAGGGACACCCAGAAGACAAGAATATTTAAAATAGCAAATACAAAATAGAAGACCTTCTGAGAGCCAAAACAGCCAGAGATTTTCCAATACCAGACCAGTCAGAACCTTGTGAACAGCTATCTAAAAACCAAGCCTTTAAATAGAAAAAATGCTTGGGAAAAGTCTGAGTTAATCTTGAAAAAATGAAAAAAGGAAATATATTAAAAATTTGAAAAATTTTAAGTTGTCAGAACACAACCATTTTTCTATAAGTAATCAAATTTTCTTAACTTTTAATTGAAATATAATATATAGTCAGATATATATAGAAATCATATTAAACAGCTTGAGGAATTTTCACAAGAAATGAAAAAAACTCTAGATAGAGAACTCACTAGATGATGAAAGGTAGTGTTACCAGAATTCTAGAAGTATACCTTGTACTCCTTTTAAACACCACTCAACAAGAGTAATTTTTATTTTTCTTGCATCCAGAAACAAAAATGTGTCATGAATCCTATAGAATGAACTTTTTGTTCTAATTTATTTCATTCAATAATATACTTGTAAAATTCAAACATTTCATTGCATACAGTTTTAGTTAATTCCTTTTCATTGCTATATAGAATTCCATCATCATATAAAACACCATAATCTATGTGTCCTATCAGCTATTCAGAATCACTTGAGTGTTTTCTAATTTTGGAGTATTACTCTTGGTGCTGCCATGACTATTCTGATATGTGTTTGTTGATGAAATGTCTGTTGATGAACATTATTTATATGGTAAATATGCACATAGACTATATTCTGATGTGTATCTAGGAATGGAATTGTAGGAATATAGAGTAAGCATATATTCAACTTTGGTGGATACCACCAAATAGTTTTACAAAGTGGTTGAACTATCCATGAAACAGTGGAGAGTTCCACTAGCTCAATATCCTTGCCTACATTTGGTATTTTCCATAATTTTTAAAAGTTTATTTAAAAATTCTAGTGGTTGTTTTCATGCAATTAATTTGCATTTTCTTTATGACTGATACAATTTAGAACATTTTTTATGCTTGTTGTTCATTTGGATATGCTGTGCTATATTCAAAAACAAAGTCTGTTTTTGCTATTGAGTGAAGCTGTTTAGGTATCCTGAATATAACTCCTTTGTTAGATGAAAGTATTGGAACACCTTCTCTCACTCTGTGGACTACATTATACTTTTAGTGGTGTCATGTGATGAACAGAAGTCCTTAATCTTAATACTGTTCAGTACATCAATTTTTCATTTATATCGTGTCCAAAAGTTTCTTTGTAAGCAATCACTACCCCATCTACTACCTCTGGCAACCACTTTCTGGGGTTTGTGAAAATGATTCCAATTTCTGTCACTCAGGATCATAAAACTTTTAGCCTTCTGTGTTTTGATTCTTTGGTTTCTCTTTTTCTACATGAACTTTGAAATTCAGTAAGCTATTCATTTTATTTTTATTTTCTTCATTTTAATAGAAAATTACTGATTTTGATTTCAACTTTTTTGTATATTTTTATTGCTACAGTATCCACTTATAAAACTTTGTATATAATGAAGATATGAATTATTGGAGGGAAAATATGGGTATCCTTACTTATTGAAGTGATATACTCTGTTTTTAAAATAACCTACCATAGCTATATTGAAAGCTATATGTCTGGTCCATCAAAATTGGCTCTGACCAAAGGGGATAGGCATCAGTCAAAACATCATGATAGTACAAATCATGTGATTACTGGTTTTGTTTTTGCATATTTGTACCCATTTATGTCTTATTAGTTTCTAACATATTTACCAATATTTTTATTCTCAAAACCAGGTAAAATCTTGAATCAAATTAAGAAATATCTTTAGCAGAATATATTTGCTTCAGATTATTCTATAAAGAAGGGCCTAGAGGAGGGGCTCCTAAAAATTCTATAATCAGTTACGTGTCACTCATCTCATATCTGAAGAAAACTCCTCAAAAAAGGAAGGAGGAATGCTCACATGACAGATACATCAACATACTGTAGATCTTCATGATTTTCAAATTCCATATTTGCAGATTTGCCTACATATTAAAATTTTTTGTGACCCCAAAATCAACACTTGAGCTGCTTTGATAATTCACATAATGTGAAGTAGAAAAAGAAATTGTGTTGTCAGACAGGCATGTTCCCAGATAAGGTGAAATAGGGCAATGCTCTGCTTTCTTGTTTTAGCTCTCATACTTCAAACAAGGGTCCTTTACACAGTCTATTTAATGTTACATTTTTTTTTCCATTTCTGTGTTCTTTGTTGGTGATCTTCCTATTAAAACGACCCCCAAACTAAAGTGCTGTTTAGTTTCCTTAAGCATAAAAAAGACACATCTCCAACCATCTGATCTTTGACAAACCTGACTAAAGCAAGCAGTGGGGAAATGATTCAATTGAATAAATGGTGTTGGGAAAACTGGCTAACCATAGGCAGAAAGCTGAAACTGGACCCCTTCCTTACACCTTATACAAAAACTAACTCCAGATGGATTAAAGATTTAAATATAAGACCTAATACCATAAAAACTCTAGCAGAAAACCTAGGCAATATCATTCAGGACATAGGCATGGGCACAGGCAAGGACTTCATGACTAAAACACCAAAAGCAATGGAAAAAAAGCCAAAATAGACAAATGGGACTAATTAAACTTAAGAGTTTCTGCACAGCAAAAGAAACTATCATTAGAGTGAACTGGCAACCAACGGAATGGGAAAAAATTTGTGTAATCTACCCATCTGACAGAGGGCTAATATCCAGAATCTACAAAAAACTTAAACACATTTACAAGAAAAAAACAACCCCATCAAAAAGTGGGCAAAGTACATGAACAGACACTTCTCAAAATAAGACATTTATACAGCCAACAAAAATATGAAGAAAAGCACATATACCCCAGAACTTAAAATATAATAAAAAATAAAATAAAATAAAATAAAATATTTAGGATATTATCCAGGATGTACTTTCAGAAGATAAAAACATCAGTTAAACTTAGAGTTTCATAAGTCATGTACACATGTTAAAGTTTGTAGCATAATCACTAAAGGAAAAGAAACAGAGTGAAAACATTGCAAAATTTAACAGGGGAAGTTGGATTTTTAAAAACAATTGATCCAAAATAAGCCAAAATTGAACAAAAAACATAGAAAGAGGTAATAAATGGTAAGCACCAACAGGGTGATAGAAATACCATATTACTAATCACAATAAGTAAAAAGAGATTAAATTCTCCAGTTAAAGAGAAAAAATTGAAAAACATGTAGTAAAACAAAATCCAGCTATTTATTGTCTAGAAGAGATATACAAAAAAAAAAAAAAAAGCTCATCATCACTGGTTATTAGAGAAATGCAAAACAAAACCACATTTAGATACCAACTCATGTACGTTAGAATGGCGATCATTAAAAAAAAAGGATACAACTGATGCTAGAGAGGATGTGGGGAAAAAGGAACAATTTTACACTGTTGGTAGGAGTATAAATTAGTTCAACAATCGTGAAAGACAGTGTGATGATTCCTCAAGGATCTAGAAATAGAAATATCATTTGACCCATCAATCTCATTACTGGGTATTTACCCAAAGGATTATAAATTATGCTGTTATAAAGACACAGTAAAGGTTTGATTCAGGAACCCGTGATTCGGTTGGAAAAAGCAGCAGCAGCAGCAGCAGCAGCAATAAGCAATGCAACCAAACCAAATCCTTCTATTCAAGAAGAATGTGGCCACCTTCCTGAGAACATCCAATCATTTCTTATGCTTTTTCTCTTGTGGTTTCAGATTTCTATAGCTCCCTTCCTCCTCAGCCCTTAGACCCTTCCAATTGGGCATGGAACTCTACCTTCACTGAGAGTCCCACAAGTGATTTCCAAATGCAAGATACTCAGTGGGAGAAGCTGGTGGCCTCAGTTCCTGCTTTGTACTCTGATGATTATGACATATCCCAAGTCATAGA
>CAUYLG010065937.1:0-12960 GCA_963573385.1 Cacajao melanocephalus | reverse complement strand
CTGCGCCGGCCAAAAGAGTCGCGCTGGCGACACGTGTGGCTCCTCCGCTGGGAATCTCCCAGTTTGTGGGCCACAGAAATTCGTCTGAAATTGCGGCGTCCACTCGCTCTCTGTGCTTTCACTGGGAGCTACAATCCTGAGCTGTTGTTAATCGGCCATTTTGGATCTCTCCCTGTTTGTTTATTTTTGGAGACAGAGTCTCGCTCCATCGCCCAGGCTGGAGAGCAGTGGCAGGATCACAGCTCACTGCAGCCTCAAACTCCTGGGCTCAAGCAATCCCCCGACCTCAGCCTCTCAAGCAGCTAGCTTCTTGTTGTTGTTGTTGTTGCAGTGATGAAGTCTCATGTATGTTACCTAGGCTGGTCTTGGTCTCCTGGGCTCAAGCCATCCTCCTGCCTTGGCCTCCCAAAGTGCTGGGAGGACAGGCGTGAACACTGCGCCCAGCCGCCTCACTCTAAGGGCTTCCCAGCGTTCCGTTGCCTGGATGTTCCATGACTGATCTAGCCAGCCTCCTACGGATGAAGTCTTTTTCTAGACAATGCTTTGCTCTCCCTGTATATCCCCGTGTCCTTGTGTACCTGTGAGTGTACATTTATTTCTAAAAGTAAAATTGTGATTTTTATTTTTGAGACAGAGTGTCACTCTGTTGTCCAGGCTGGAGTGCAGTGGCATGATCTGGGTTCACTGCAGCCTCCGCCTCCCGGGTTCAAATGATTCTCCTGCCTCAGCCTCCCAAGTAGCTGGGATTACAGGTGTGCACTGCCACGCCCAGCTAATTTTTGTGTTTTTAGTAGAGATGAAGTTTCACCTTGTTGGCCAGGTCCAGGTTTATCTCAAACTCCTGGCCTCAAGCGATCTGCCTGCCTTGGGCTCCCAAAGCGCTGGGATTACAGGCGTCAGCCACCACACCAGGCTGAAATTGTGATTTTGGTGGATGTTGCCACATTGTCCTTCATTAGAGGTAACCTCATCCTTTTGAACCAAAGCATCTTGAACGTAAACATGTAACCAATGTATGTAGTTAGAGGTGAGCATGGAACTATAGTTTAGGATGCCGGAGCCAGCAAGGCCTCCTGCCTAGTGGCCGGGGGAGGGCTGACTCCAGCTGTGGGCTCAGAGGCAATACTGAGGTATGTATATTTACTCCGGTTAATCCCTGAAGAAAACATCACTGGTCCAGAGCTTTACAGTGTACAGAGTATATTTCTATTTCTGTGCACAATCAATCCCATTTAACTCCATTGAGTGAGGAAGGGTGATATTACTTATCTCTTTTTTTTTTTTTTTTTTTTTTTTTAGATTGATTCTCGCACTTTTGCCCAGGCTAGACTGCAGTGGCGTGATCTCGACTCACTGCAACCTCTGCCTCCCAGGTTCAAGTGATTCTCCTGCCTCAGCCTCCTGAGAAGCTGGAACTACAGGTATGTGCCATCACACCTGACTAATTTTGTATTTTTAGTAGAGATCGGGGGTTTCACATGTCGGCCAGGCTGGTCTCAAACTCCTGACCTCAAGTGATTTGACCACATCAGCCTCGCAAAGTGCTGGGATCACAGGTGTGAGCCACCATGCCCGGCAATATTACTCACCTTTATCCCATTCTGTGGATGAGGAAGCTGAGGCCTGAATGAGGCCCAGGGTCTGAGGCTGCAGCTTTGAGGTGCTTTCCACCATGCCAGCTGCTTTCCTTTTTCTGGGCCACCACTTCTACACCAAATCAACAGTGATTCTGAGGATCCACTGTATTGGAACCATTCACTCAGCTCCAACAAACCCAGGAATGTGCAATAAGATCAGAGGCGGTAGGATTTGCCTCCCATGCATCCTCTGAGGCTGTTCCAGCATGGGAACTTACAGCTTCTTACTGTTCAAATAGGCTCCAGCACGGAGAGCAGGGGCTGGCCTCTTCCTACCCAGCCCCTTGGCCCTATGTAGAAAAGCAAGAAACCTAATTTACAAAGATGCTTTATCACCCAGACCCTGTTTGCTTTTTTTTTTTTTTTTTTTGAGATGAAGTCTTGCTCTGCTGCCAGTCTAAAGTGTAGTGTCGCGATCTTGGCTCATTGCAACCTCCGTCTACCAGGTTCAAGCGATTCTCCTCCCTCAGCCTCCTGAGTAACTGGGACTATAGGTGCGAGTCATCACACCCAGCTACTTTTTGTATGTTTAGTAAAGATGGGGTTTCACTATGTTGACCAGGATGGTCTAGATCTCTTGA
Source organism: Cacajao melanocephalus (assembly GCA_963573385.1). Taxonomy (NCBI): domain Eukaryota; kingdom Metazoa; phylum Chordata; class Mammalia; order Primates; family Pitheciidae; genus Cacajao; species Cacajao melanocephalus. The sequence continues at coordinate 10,742 of CAUYLG010065937.1, read as the reverse complement.
CCTCCTGATCTGCCCTCCTCGGCCTCCCAAAGTGCTGGCATCACAGGTGTGAGCCACCGCACCCAACCCCGTGTTTCCTTTTTTAATGTGGATAGGTGTTCTGTTTTGGTTTTTCCTCTTCAGGTATTTTAGGACTTGTTTAAGTTCCGGGGTACATGTGCAGGATGTGCAGGTTTGTCACATAGGTAAATGTGTGCCATGGTGGTTTGCTGCAGCTGCATGCATTAGCTATTTTTCCTGATGCTCTCCCTCCCCCCATTTCCCCTCCCCACACAGGCATTTTCAACATCCTTCCCATCTTTTTCCCTGTTGCATTCTTAGTTAGGTGTGATCACCCTGTGTTTGCAGTTTCGCATCCTTTTGTCTTCATTTAACTTAAGGTCACAGGCCAGACGTGGTGGCTCATGCCTGTCATCCCAGCACTTTGGGAGGCTGAGGTGGGAGGATTGTGTGAGCCCAGGAGTTCAAGACCAGCTTGGGCAGCATAGCGAGACCTGGTCTCTACAAATAATAATAATTGAAAAAAATTAGCCGGCTGTGGTGGCATGCATCTGTGATATCCTAGCTACTCGGGAGACTGAGGCAGGAGGATCACTTGAGCCCTGGTAGTCGAGGCTATAGTGAGTTGTAATTACACCACTGCCCTGTAGATCCTGTCTCAGAAAAAAAGCTCACATACCACATGGTAGTTAGCCTCTAAGAAGGGTCCTACCTCCTGGTATTCATGCCCTGTGTAATCCTCTCCCCTTGAATGTGTGGCTAGACCTAGTGACTCACTTCCAAGGAACAGAAGTGAGCAAAAATGAAGGGTTGTCACTTCCAAGATCAGGTTACAAAGGACTGGGTGCCTTCCACATTGCTTGCTGTCTCTTGCTCGCCCTGAAGGAGGCCAGCTGCTACATTGTGAGCTGCCCCGTCGAGGGGCCCACACACGGAGAAACTGATGTCTCCAGCACAGAGCCACGGACCTGGGCCACAGCCTCATGAGTGAGCTTGGAAGTGGACCTTCTTCCAGTCAAGCTTTGAGATGGTCACAGGCCCAGTAGAGACCTGGATTGCAGCCTCATGACAGGCCCAGAGCCAGAGGCACCCAGTTAAGGCATGCTGGCATTCCTGCCCTATGGGAACTATGCGATAATAATTGCTTGCTATTTAAGGCAGTAAGTTTGAGGGTAACTTGTTACTCAGCAGCAGGTAGCTAATACACATTCCATGGGTACCTTTTCCTATGGCTGGACATCAAGGCTGTCTACCTTTCATTATTACAAAATTCTATTTAAAAAAAAAATTATTTTGAGACAGGGTCTCACGCCATCTCCCAGGCTGGAGTGCAGTGGTGTGATCATGGCTCACCACAGCCTCAACCTCCCAGCTCAAGCCATCCTCCCACCTCAGCCTCCAGAGTAGCTGGGATTACAGGTCTCACCACATTGCCCAACTCCTGAACTTAAGTGATCCTCCAGACTCAGCCTCCCAAAGTGTTGGGATTACAGGCATGAGCCACCACGCCTGGTCCAAAATTCACTTTAGAGTACATCTTCTTTGTCCAAAAAGCTTTTTCTGAATTTAGGATTGTTATTTAAGGGTGATTCTAGCAGGAAGATGATTGAAGTCAACATTCTAACACGTATGATACATATGATTTTTTAAATAAGTATCTGCAAATGGCTGTCCTCCAAGGAAGGGGACTTGACCAAGTTGGGCCACCAGAATTCTCTGTGTCTCCATTTCTGGGCACCTTAGGCCAGCACCTTTCTTAGGCGCTTTGATCATTGATGTTTCCCAGAGCAATCAGGTCATGATAGTGCTTTTCCTGCTCACCTTTCAGGGTGATTGTCAGACCTGGAACCAAAGCCATGTAAATGAAGTCTCCGATGCCTCACAGTGTCCTGTAGGGCTGGGAGAGGTGAGGAGTTTTCTGTCAATCTTGGAGCTCAGCTTATGCCAGCCCCTTCCCATTTCATGGGACAGAAAGCAGAGGCTCAGAGATGCCAGGGCCTTACTCAGGGTAACAGAGTCATCCATGGTAGGGCAGGAACAAAATAGCCCAGGTCCTTTGCCTCCCTGCGTAGAGTTCTTCCCCTTGACCCACACAGCCTCCCAGCTTGTCTGCTTTCCTGGACCAAAGCAGAGCCTCCTCTTTAACCCCTCTTCCCAGTTCTTCGCACTGCCTTCAGATTTGGAATTCTCGAGTAGACACTGCTCCCCACTGGCTGTGGACCTGGGCTCATCTGGTGGATCTTGATTTTTAGTTGTAAATTAACATCACCTGGGGTGCTTTAAAAACTACCGACACCTGGGCTCCACCCACAGCGCTGCAGGCCTCTTCAACCCTGAGTACTCAGAAAATCATCTTACAGGTCAAGAACTCTTGGCTGGGTGCGGTTGCCCATACCTGTTATCTCAGCACTTTGAGAGGCTGAGGCAGGAGGATCACTCGAGCTCAGGGGTTCAAGACCAGCCTGAGTAACATGGTGAAACTATCTCTACAAAAAATAGAAAAAAATCAGCCGGGTGTGGTGGCAAGCGCCTGTGGTTCCACCTACTTGGGAGACTGAGGCAGGAGGATCACCTGAGCCTGGGAGTTAGAGGTTGCAGTGAGCCGAGATGACACCACTGCACTCCAGCCTGGGAGAGTGAAGGAGACACTATCTCAAAAACAAAAAAAGGCTGAGCGCGGCGGCTCACATCTGTAATCTCAGTACTTTGGGAGGACGAGGCGGGTGGATCACGAGGTTAGGAGTTCGAGACCAGCCTGGCCAACATGGTGAAACCCCGTCTCTACTAAAAATACAAAAATTAGCCGGGTGTGGTGGCAGGCGCCTGTAATCCCAGCTACTCGGGAGGCTGAGGCAGGGAATTGCTTGAACCCAGGAGGTGAAGGTTGCAGTGAGCTGAGATTGTGCCACTGCACTCCAGCCTGGGCGACAGAGCGAGAGTCTGTCTCAAACAAACAAACAAAAGAAATCTACCTTCAAATTCTTCCTTCCTTTGTCCCTTTGTTGTTGACCTGGTCACCCAACCAACCACTCTTGTCTCCATCAGAAAACTGCCCTCTGTGACTTTACCCAGCTCACTCCTCCTGCCTCTCTGCAGGCCCTTCTATGAGGCCATGAACCCCAGTCTGGGCTGTTTACAGCCCCCTGCCACTGTGGCCAAGAAAACAGGAAGCATCTGAGTCACGCATTGTCCCCCTGGGCTTTGGCGGCCTGGGCTCAAGTTCTGGCGTCAGGGAAGGACAAAGAGAGAAGAGGTTAGCTCCACAGAAGCCAGAACTGTCCTGTAGGGCTCCATCTTCCACACTGTGGGACCCCAGACAGCCAGTGGTCCAGGAACGTCTCCCCAGTTCTTCGCACTGCCTTCAGATTTGGAATTCCCGAGTAGACTCTGCTCCCCACTGGCTGTGGGCCTGGGCTTGTCTGGTGGGTCTTCATTTTCGTTGTAAATTAATATCACCTGGGGTGCTTTAAGAACGAGTAACACCTGGCCTCCACCCACAGAACTTCAGATTTAATTTGTAAAGCTTCCCCAGGTGATTTCAAAGTGCAGCCAAGCTTGAGAACTACTGGGTGGGTCATTCATCTCCTTAAGTCCAAGTCTCTCCTCGGCCAAAGCGGGCTAATGATGCCTACTTTCCACAGTTGCTGGAAACAGTGGACATCCTGGTCTGTTCAGGCACATCGAAACCGTCAATGGTAGTGTAATACATATTATGTCCACCCATGGGAGGGCTTGAGCAGAAGTGGGTGCCTTCAGGCTTTCCTTGGCCCCTGGAGCCCAGGTCAAGAAGCCAGTGGTGGGCATTGACAAGCGTGTTGACGGGCATAAGCAAGCCTGTATACTGCCCCCCTGAGACGGTCCTCCAAAGTGCCCCGCACTGAGCGAGAAATTCAAGGTGAGAATAGCAGGTTACCCGGGGCTCAGCCCCCTTGGGCAGAGCTGCCCAAGACCAGGGGAACTCACCTCTTGCATCAGCGTGACCTGGAGGTGAGACCCGGAATCAGAGGAGATCATTTTGGAGCTTTAAAATTTGACTGCCCTGCTAAATTTTGGACTTGCATGGGCCCTGTAACCCTTTTATTTTGGCCAATTTCACCCATTTGAAATGGCTGTGTTTACCCAATGCCTTTACCCCCATTGTATCTAGGGAGTAACTAGCTTGTTTTTGATTTTACAGGCTCATAAGCAGAAGGGACTTGTCTCAGATGAAACTTTGGACTGTCGACTTTTGGGTGAATGCTGAAATGACTTAAGATTTTGGGGGACTGTTGGGAAGGCAAGAGATTTGGAGGGGCTGGGTGGAATGATACGGTTCGGCTGTGTCCCCATCCAAATCTCAATTTGAATTGTATCTCCCGGAATTCCCACGTGTTCTGGGAGGAACCCAGGAGGAGGTAATTGAATCACGGGGTGGGGGCCAGTCTTTCCCATGCTATTCTCGTGATAGTGACCAAGTCTCACGAGAACTGATGGGTTTATCAGGGGTTTCCGCTTCCACTTCTTCCTCCTCCTGTTTTGCCACTCCGGGTGAGAGGTGCTTTTCGCCCTCTGCGGTGATTCTGAGACATCCCCAGCTAGGTGGAACTGTAAGTCCAATTAAACCTCCCTTTCTTCCCAGGCTCGGGTATGTCTTTATCGGCAGCATGAACACAGACTCAGTGTGAGCTGTGAACGGAGGAGGGGGTCAGCACCCTCCTCAAGCACCTTTCCCTTGAGTAAGCTTAACAGCACGTACTGTATGATTCAATTTATGAAAAATAAGTAAATTTGTTTTACAGTGTAATATGAAAATTCTCATGGGTCTGTTTTTTCATCTATTTTTGCAACTGGCCCTTGGTTATATTGTCTTGTCACCTTGTGTGCCTAGTTTTCTTTTCTTTTTTTGAGAAAGGGTCTCACTCTCTATTGCCCACGCTGGAGTACAGTGGCACAATTGAGGCTCACTGCAGCCTCGACCTCCAGGGCTCAAGCAATCCTTCCACCTCAGCTTTCTGAGTAGCTGATACTACAGGTGCATGGGAACAGGCCTGGCTAATTTTTGTATTTTTTTGTAAAGATGGGGTTTCACCATGTTGCCCAGGCTGGTCTTAAACTCCCAGGCTCAAGTGCTCTGCCTGCCTTACCTTGCTACGTGCTGGGATTACAGGCGTAAGCCGCCACACCTGCCCTGGTTATACTGATTGTAGGATGGACATTTGTTTCAGATATTACCAAATTACTTTAGGCCTAAAGTCATGTTCCTTAATTTAGGACACTGAAAGAAAGAGAAAGAAAGAAAAGAAAGAAGGGAAGGAAAGGAAGGAAGGAAAAGAAGGAAAGAAAGGACAGGCAGGTAGGCCATGGTGCCTCACACTTGTGATCCCAGCACTTTGGGAGGCTGAGGCGGGCAGATCAACTGAGGTTGGGAGTTCAAGTCCACCCTGACCAACATGGAGAAACCCCATCTCTACTAAAAATACAAAAAATCAGCCGGATGTGGTGGCGGGCGCCTGTAATTCCAGCTACTTGGGAGGCTGAGGCAGGAGAATCGCTTGAACCCGCGAGGCGAAGGTTGCAGTGAGCCAAGATTGTCATTGCACTCCAGCCTGGGCAACAAAACTGAAACTCCGTTTCAAAAAAAAAAAAAGGAGAGAGAAAAATAAATGAGATCCTGCTTAAAAAAAGAAAGAGAAAAAAAAAGACACAGAAAACCCAGAGAACCTAGCCTGGCCTGAGGGTGCATGAATCCAGAAAGGCTTCCTGGAGGAGGTGCTACCCACTAAAAACCCAAAGGAAGAGTAACAAAGAGATTAAACAACAACCAAGCAGTAAGGCCCAGTTGAGAGAGTTGTGGTGAGGGCCAAAGGCAGGGTGGCTGGAAATTGAGCGACGTGAAAGAGTCGTTTCTGATAGGACCTTGCCGAGAAGGGAGCCACAGTGTATGGGAGCAGGAGGTGCTGAGACTACAGGGCGGGCTGTTGTAGGAGGTGGTGCTGGTTGAATGAATGAGTGAGGAAAGGAAAGAATGAGGGATCCAAAGAGAGAAGGCCAAGGTGGAAAAACCAACTCTGTCTTCTACAGTGGTTGTTTTTGTTTTTGTTTTGGCAGTTGGGACAACTAGAGACACACGGCAACACATGCTCATCCTGCACCACCCCCGGCTTGGGACTCGAAGGACTGGGTTGTGCTGAAGGTGGCATGTTAGGCCCAGAAGAGGCCAGGAGGACTGGGTTTCCTCCCCTCCTCGGCTGCCCCTGTGTCCCGGGGTGGGGGGCTGATGGATGGTTCCCCGCCCCGCGCCCCCCCCGCCCCCCACCCAGCGCCAAGCTTCCCAGCTGCTGACTCAGGCCCTGCCGGCCAGCTCAGCATTCCTGCCCGGCCCCCACTGAATGGGGCTATTGAAAGTCTCTTTAGCCGCAAACCACACCCCCAACCAGAGCCTTCGGCTGCTCTGTGGCTCTGCTCTCGGGACAGCGTTGGTTGGCCTGGGGTCAGTCGGAGAGGGCTCTGGCTGCCAGCAACTGACGGTCTGGGGGTGTCTGGGACCAAGGACGATCCTGGGTAAGCTGGCTGGGCTGGCACCAAAGAGGGGATCCCAATGGAAGGGGTCTCCCTGGCTCGCAGGACAGAGGCCCTGGGATGGGTGACCCTGGCTTGGGGGAGCGGTCTGCATGTCTCTGGGAGAGCCAAAGGGCCCTGTGGGTTTTCCCACCTGTCCCCTCAGACTGGAGCTTCCCTGAAGTAGGGGTGGTTTCCCCCTTAGATAGAGGCCACTCAGGGGTATGGGCTGGGTCTCCCCCATCAGAAGCCAAGGTAGGGAGCAGGGGTGGTTTGGAGTTCGGAGTCAGACTGGCTCCCCAGGCACGGGACAGCGTCAGCGTCCAGCCTCGGCCTCTGCTCCGGGGTCCAGATCAAGCACCCTCCTTTCCATCCTCTCCCGTCTTGGCCTTTGCCCTTAGCCAGGACCTGGCCACCAGCCTAGCTGTGGGGGCCCTTTTTCAGGTATGGGGAAGGGCCGGGTGCCATGAAGTCAGTGCGGGTCGCCACCCTTCTGTGGATGCTACTGCTGGTGCTCAGGCTGGGGGCTGCCCGGATGGGGTCCCCAGAAGAGGACTCCTTCTGCTATGGAACCTTCCCTTTTGGTACGGCTACACCTCTGTTTGTCTGTCTGCCTGTCGTCCACCTGCCCACATTGGCTGACTCGCCAAGGAGTTTGGTGTTCTTGCTTCCTGACAGGACGGAAAACCTACCTCTGAGTGGTTTCCCTCTGTGTGGTTGTTCTAAAAGTTCCTAACAGCTTTTTTTTTTTTAAGTTACTAAAACTACACAGATAATACATGCTAATCAGAGCTAAAATTGTGCAAAAAATGTTTTAAATATATCTTCTCATACCCTACCTTGTGTGCTCCCACTCCTGGGAAGACCAGGCCCCAGTGGGGCAGGGGCAGCGTGGTAGGGAGGGGCAGTCCCTGAGGCCTGGGAGGCGCAGCCCGGAGTCCCTGCTCTGGGTGACACATGGGAGCACCTGGGGCCCAGCACAGGTCTCCCCCTTCAGGCTTCTCCTGGGGTGTGGGCAGTTCTGCCTACCAGACGGAGGGCGCCTGGGACCAGGACGGGAAAGGACCCAGCATCTGGGATGCCTTCACGCACAGTGGGAAGGGGAAGGTGCTGGGCAATGAGACGGCAGATGTAGCCTGTGATGGCTACCACAAGGTCCAGGTGAGTGTGTGTGTGTGTGTGTGTGTGTGCACGCGCACTCGAGCACATGCCTAGCTGGGAGGCAGGGGGTGACGTATTGGGGGAACCCTGGTGACAGTGTCATCCCCATGCTCTGCCAAACACCCTCTACCCCTGTGCAGCCAGAGGGGGCAGGGCCAGTGGGGGTGAAGGTTTTGGAGGGGCCAGGATGTGGGGGTGCATGGAGGAGGAAAGGAAAGCAGGGCATCACCTGAGCCAGTGCCTCAGGCCAAGTGAGGGAGAGCTGAAAGTCTGATGCCACAGCTTCAGGGCCTACAGCCACAGTGGCCTGCACCCCTGGTCCCTGCTTGTGAGTTGTGCCTGTGGAGGGAGTGGGACCCGCTCATCCTCAGCACCCGCTTTCCTCTCTGGATGGCTCCTTGAGGAGCTCATCACCCAGGTTTATAAGGGCACCCTGAAGGACTTCTCCAAGTGCCTCCCTGTCCTGCGTTTTCTTTGACTCTTGGCGTATCCCCTGCATGATGTGGGGCAGATGGCATTGCCACTGTTGTACAGATGAGGAAGCAGGTTCTTCCTCACCCACGAACAGATAGACACAAGAGTGAGCCTCGGCCCTGGAGCCCGATGACCCCCTACCTCCCACAGCCAGGGCCCTGGGTGACCTGCCTCCCCACCCTTGTCTGCACAGGAGGACATCATTCTGCTGAGGGAACTGCACATCAACCACTACCGATTCTCCCTGTCCTGGCCCCGGCTGCTGCCCACAGGCATCCGAGGTGAGCTAGGGCAGCCCCTCCCGAGCCCAAGTGCAGCCCCTTCTGGCCATGTTGGCTATGCAGGGGCACCACAGAGTCCTGGGGAGGGAGACCAGCCCATGAACATGGTTGCTGATGATAGCAGCTCTCACAGGTTCTGCAGGTAACTGGGCTCCCAGATTGCTGGCGGGCTGAGGGTGCCTCAGGCCTTCAAAAAGCAATAGGGACTGGGCTCGGTGGCTCATGCCTGTAATCCCAGCACTTTAGGAAGCTGAGGCAGGCGGACCACAAGGTCAAGAGATTGAGAGCATCCTGGCCAACATAGTGAAACACTGTCTCTACTAAAAGACAAAAATTAGCAGGGCGTGGTGGCACGCGTCTGTAGTCCTAGCTACTCAGGAGGCTGAGGCAGGAGAATTGCTTGAACCCAGGAGGCAGAGGTTGCAGTGAGCCGAGATCGCGCCACTGCACTCCAGCCTGGCACCTGGTGACAGAGCAAGACTCTGTGTCAAAAAAAAAAAAAAAAAAAGCAACAGGGCCCGGAAATGCCACACTCCAGAAGGCCAAGGCCAAGAGCCTTTCTTGTAGTGTCTTATTTTATTCCACCTATAGCCGAGAAGGTGAACAAGAAGGGAATCAAATTCTACAGTGATCTTATCGATGCCCTTCTGAGCAGCAACATCACCCCCATCGTGACCTTGCACCACTGGGATCTGCCTCAGGTGAGGACCTGCGCAGGCTCACAGGCCCAAGGGGGGCTCAGCTCAGCAAGAGAGAGCCTGGTTTGAGGACTTGGGTTGCCAAGGTGGGGCAGAGACTAGGTTTTGGATTCTGGCTCAGGACCATAAGATGTGAGCAAGTGAAAAATCTTCGCAGGGCACGGTGGCTCACACCTGTAATCTCAGCACTTTGGGAGGCCGAGGAGGGTGGGTCACGAAGTCAGGAGTTCAAGACCAGCCTGACCAACATGGTGAAACCTCATCTTTACTAAAAATACAAAAATTATCTGGGTGTGGTGGCACGCACCTATAATCCCAGCTACTCAGGAGGCTGAGGTTGAAGAATCGCTTGAACCCAGGAGGCAGAGGTTTCAGTGAGCTGAGATCACACCACTGCAGTCTAATTTGGACGACAGAGTGAAACTCCGTCTCAAAAAAAAAAAAAAAAAAAAAACAAAAATCTCTCTGACTCACTGTCTTAGTCCACTTTTGCTGTTATACCCGAATACCTAAGACTGGTAATTTGTAAAGAAAGAGAATGTGTCTTCTCGCAGTTCTAGAGGCTGGGGAGTCCAAGATCAAGGCGCTGGCAGGTGCAGATTCTGGTGAGGGTCCAGTCTCTGCTCCAAGATGATGCCTTGAAGGCTGTGTCCCTCTTTTTATAAGGGCACCTAATCCCATTCATGAAAAAATACCCCTCATGACTCAATCACCTGCCAGACGCTACACCTCCCAATACTGCTACACAGGATACATTTTCAACATGAATTCGAGGGGACAGAAACATTCAAACCAAAGCACCTCACGTATGGCAGGGAGGTCACACTGCTTTAATTGACGTTTGTAGTAACTGAAAAGAGTGAATCCTTTCGTTTTCTAAAGAACTTGACATTAAAACAAATTTTAAAAACTATGAAGATATGTCTTTTAGGCCGGGTGCAGTGGCTCACGCCTGTAATCCCAGCACTTTGGTAGGCTGAGGCAGGCAGATCCCCTGAGGTCAGGAGTTGGAGATCAGCCTGATCAACATGGAGAAACCCCGTCTCTACTAAAAATACAAAATTAGTTGGGCGTGGTGGTGCATGCCTATAATCCCAGCTACTCCAGAGGCTGAAGCAGAAGAATCGCTTGAACCCAGGAGGTGGAGGTTGCAGTGAGCCAAGATCGCGCCATTGCACTCCAGCCTGGGCAACAAGAGCGAAACTCCATCTCGGGAAAAAAAAAGTCTTTAAGATCTGGCAGCCAGTTGTGGTGGTTCATGCCTGTAATCCCAACAGAGAGGCTGAGGTGGGTGGATCACTTAAGGTCAGGAGTTCCAGACCAACCTGGCCAACATGGTGAAACCCTGTCTCTACGAAAAATCCAAAAATTAGCTGGGCATGGTGGTGGGTGCTTATAATCACAGCTACTAGAGAGGCTGAGGCAGGAGAATCGCTTGAACCTGGGAGACGGAGGTTGCAGTGAGCTGAGATGGTACCATTGCACTCCAGCCTGGGCAATGAGAGTGGAACTCTGTCTCAAAAAAAAAAAAAAAAATCTGGCGACAGAGCATGATGAACAAGTTTAGCCTTTTTTCTCTGATTTGTTTGAG
>CAUYLG010065936.1:0-28788 GCA_963573385.1 Cacajao melanocephalus | reverse complement strand
CCAGGCCAAGTAGAAATATTTCTGCAGCATGGCTGAGGTCAAGAACAAGCAGAGCTGCCTCCTGTATACCTGAGAAGTGGCCTCCTGGGTTCAAGCAATTCTCCTGCCTCAGCCTCCTGAGTAGCTGAGATTACAGGCACCCACCACCACATCCAGCTAATTTTTGTATTTTTAGTAGAGACAGGGTTTCACCATGTTGTCCAGGCTGGTCTTGAACTCCTGACCTCACTGCAGACAGAAGCGTGCTTTGGCCAAACTGGAGTTTGAGACTGGCCTGGGAACTGGGAAGGAAGGAACTGGGATAACTACAGTGAAGAATGCATAATGGTGGAAGGAATCTGGCGGATGATTATCAGGTGGCTCTCAGAATCAAGAGGAAAGCTGGAGATGGGCTTTAGGTAGGAGGGGGGAAACTGAGGCAGGAGGAAGACCCTGTCCAGTGATGGTCCCTTTCACATGTCACTACTGGCACCATCGCCATGGCACTACAGGCTCTGGGTCTTGCTATGCCCCCTGGACTCTTGACTGTCTGGAAGCCTCTGGGAGTCACTTCTTGCTCTGTGCCTTTAGGTCCCTCCTTCCAGAGTCAAATACCCCATGGGCAGGGCTGCTGGATAAAATACAGGATGCCCAGTGACATTCAACTTTCAGATAATTGAAAAGTAATTTTTAGTAGAAAAAAAGTTATTTATCTGGCTGGGCCTGGGGGCTCATGTAATCCCAGCACTCTGGGAGGCCAATGTAGGTGGATCACTTGAGGTCAGGAGTTTGAGACCAGCTTGGCCAACATGGTGAAACCCTGTCTCTACTAAAAATACAAAGAAAATTAGCTGGGCATGGTGGCAGGTGCCTGTAATCCCAGCTACTGAGGAGTCTGAGGTAGGAGAATTGCTTGAACCCAGGAGGCAGAGGTTGCAGTGAGCCAAGATTGTACCATTGCACCCAACCTGGGTGACAGAGTGAGACTCTGTCTCAAAAAAAAAAAAAAAAAAAGAAAAGAAAAAAAGAAAAAAAGTTATTTATCTGAAATTCAAATTTAACTGGGTAGCCTATATTTTTATTTGCTAGCTCTAGCCACCCTATTCAGAGTGCTGTGCTGGGCTCTGCTTTGGTGGTCGGTGGGAAAGAACTCTGCCCCTTCCACTTCTGGGGTAAGACTGTCAATCTTGTCGGACTGGATTGATCACACTCGTTTAGATGAAGAATAGATTAAAAAAAAAAAAGAAATACAATTGCGATTCCTTTAATGCGCTCCGCCCCCATTTCTTTTGAACCAGGGTCTCACTCTGTCATGCAGGCTGCAGTGCAGTGGCATGGTCAGGGTTTACTGTAGCCTTGAGGTCCTGGGTTCAAGTGATCCTCCTGCTTCAGCCTCCAGAGTGCCCGGGACTACAGGTGCGTGCCACCACACCTAGCTAATTTTTGTAACTTTTTTTTTTTTTTATAGAGATAGAGTTTTGTCATGTTGGCCAGGCTGGTCTCAAACTCCTGGGCTCAGGTTATCTGCCCTCCTCAGCTTCCCAAAGTGCTGGGATTACAGGTGTGAGCCACCGTGTCTGTCCTGTTCCCCCATTTAAAAAAAAAAAAGTCACCTCCCTGATTGGTTTTTCAAAGCTGCCTTCTCTCAAAGAGGGCCTGGAGGATCAGAATGACCCATAGAGTCATTCATTGTTTGTGCCTGCTTTTCATGACACAAAAGATAGGTCTTCCCCATCCTTCCCATCCTCTCCTTGCTGGTCATCTTATATGCAAAGAATCCGAGGATCTTCTTACTGATGAGTCCTCGCCACTCACAAGCAGGTGAAGAAGGAGTGGAGCTGAAATGGAAATAATCTATGGGCTGGACTGTCTAGACAGCGTTTGCTCCTCTGGATAGGGAGGAGAGCAGACAGAAGCATACTCTGGCCAAACTGAAACTCAAGCCATCACTGCCAGCCCTTCCTGAGCCACCTCAGATGAGCCTCGTCTCTGGGCCACAGCCAGAATTAGCCTGGGGCTGTTTCTCATTCCTATTTCAAAGGATTTGTGCTCCTAGCAGAGGAAAAGCTTGAACATTTACAGTAAAAAATCTAGTAAAAAAAAAAAAAAGGCAGCAGAGGCTGCTTCTTTCTATCTTTCTTATCTTTTTGTTTTGGGGAGGGCAGTGAAAGAAAATTATTTTAGCCATAAAACTTTGTCTTAAGATCAATTTTGGAAAGAAAAGCATCTACTAATTGAAAACATCACTTTTTGGGCCCTTAAGTGAAGGGAAACAGGTGCAGCTTTGTGGTTTTAGGGAGAGTATTTCTTTTGGAAAAAAGTAGGAAAAGTACCCCAGATAAGGTCCTTCCAAAGCCGAATAGATTTTTATTTTTCAGCCGTTTATTACATAGAAGGTGACTAAGGTTAACTGAAAACTTAAAAGAAAAATCAACCCTCACCCTTCTAGGTAACACTCCAGTCTCTCCTTTTACTTTCCAAGGCTGAAGAGAGAGCAAATGTTTACTGCAATTTTGATAAGATGCCCTTTCAATACGGTCTGTTCCTGGATGGAGTCCCATCTTTCATCTGCTTTTATTCTTAATCCTGTGGCTAAGGCTGCGCCTCCCTTTTCTTCTTGTACAAGCTCAACAGAGCTGGCATTTTTCCTTTACCATTTCAGTGATGTGTTTTTCAGTGTTTTATCTGGTTGTGAAGGGACAGAAATGTCAAGGTCAAAAAAGTATTGGAAAAAGTCGGTAGTATTTCTGTACCTGCTGAGGGTTAGGTGCTTGGATGTTATGTATCTCTGCATTCCCACAGTAAAACCATGTGAGGTTGGGGAAGTTTTCTTTTTTTTAATCTCTCTGGATGGTTGAGGAATTGGAGGCTCAGAGAAGAGAAGTGACACAGCTCGAGGTGACACCACCAGGAGCTGAACTTGAAAGCCAAGTCTGTCTGACCTCCAAGCCTTTGCTCCTATAGTCATACTACCTTGCCTTCTGCCTTTGCAAACATGAGGTGGCAAATCAAGCTAAGAGCTATGAAAATACCCGGAAGCACTTTTCTTCCAAATAACTCACAACATCTTGTCTTTGGGAACTATTCAATAGGTTTATTTCAGTAAAAGATACACCACTGCTGTGGTTTTAGGGAATGATTCTGAGTTTTATCTTACTGATTAAGAAAGATGGTTAATGGAGCCTGTTTCTTTAAGAAATTTAGTTAGTTGTTGCCATGTAACAAGTCACACCAACACTTAGTGACTTGAAGTAACAACATGTATTATCTTACAATTTCTGTAGGTGTGGAAACTGGACATGATTTAGCTGCGTCCTGTGCTTCAGGGTCTCTCAGAGGCAGCACACAAGGTGTCATCTGGGCTATAGTCATCAGATGGCTGGATTGGGGAAGATCTGCTTCCAAGTTTATTTACATGGTTGTTGGCGGGATTCAGTTCCTGGTAGGCTGCCAGCTTTAGTTCCTCATTGCCTGATGGCTGGAGGGTTCCCTTAGTTCCTCTTCATGCAGGTCTCTGCAGCATGGCTGCTTGCTTCATCAAAGTGTACAAGAAGGGAGGTAGCAATTGGAACATGTCAGCAAGGCAGATTCCACATTTCTTTTTTAAGCTAACCATGGAAGTGATATTCCATCACTTTTGGTGTATTCTGTTTGTCAGGAACAAGACACTATGTCCAGCCCACCACTCAAAGTATGAGATTACATGGGGCATAAATACTATGGGGTGGGGATCACAAGAAATTATGTCAGCAGCTACCTATCACACATGAGAGAAGTGGAAATGGTGGTTATAAGAGTAGTCATAATAATAGTAATAAGGCTGGTGAAGATAGCCAGCATTTACTGGGTGTTCTTGACGTGTCAGGCACTGGGCTAAATGCCTTCTATGTGCTGTCTTATTTAATCTCCTCATCATTCTCATTAACTTCCCTGAGTTACTACAGCAAAGAGATTAGTACCCAACTCTGTTGTTTCTACTCCAAAGTCCATCCCTTTACATGATGCAGATCATTGACATGAATCCAATGAGCTGCTGAGTCCCCAAGAAAGCCCCGATTGGGAGAGGAATCTGATAAATGAAGCTGAACTCACTGCTCATCAGAAAAATGCAAATTAACATGACCGGAAGCCATTTCTTACCCATCAGATTGGAAAAGAAAATGTAAGTTGGTGAGAGTGTTGAGAATTCTCATGCACTGCGGAGAGGCTATAAATTTGTACTGCCACTTTGGAGGGAAACTTGGCAGGATCTATTGAAATTTTAAAAGAACATAAAAATTAAAAATGTGCATAGCCTATGACCCAGAAATTACACTTTTGAGTATCTACCTTACAGAAATACTTGTGCATGTGCACAAAGAACTGTATACAAGAGTTTTCATTGCAGCACTGTTTCTAAGAGTAAGTAATAAGTAGTAAAACTGAAACACAGTGTAAATGTTCATCAGTTTTAAAAATGGCTAAATAAATTGTGGAAATTGTTCTACCAAAAAGACACATGCACTCATATGTTCATCACAGCACCATTCACAATAGCAAAGATGTGGAATCAACCTAGGTACCTATCAATGGTGGACTGGATAAAGAAAATGTAGTACATATGCACCATGGAATGCTATGCAGCCATAAAAAAGAACAAAATCATGTCCTTTGCAGCAACATGGACGGAGCTAGAGGCCATTATTCTAAGTGAATTATCTCAGGAACAGAAAACCAAATACTTCATGTTCTTACTTGTAAGTGTGAGTTAAACAATGGGACTCATGAACATAAAGGTGGAGGCAGTAGACACTAGGGACTACTGCAGCAGGAGGAGAGGAGAGAAGGATTGAAAAACTAACTATTGGGTACTATGCTCAATACCTGGGTGATGGGATCATTTGTACCCCAAACCTCAGCATCATACAGTAAACCCAGGTAACAAACCTACACAGGTACCCTTTGAATCTAACATAAAAGTTAGAAGTATTTAAAAACAGTACATCGTGGGGCATTCTTACTATCAGAAACTATGCAGCTGGTAAAGAGAATAAGGTGGATCTGTGTATTAGTTCATTTTCACACGGCTGAAAAACACATACCTGAGACTGGGCAATTTATAAAAGAAAGAGGTTTATTGAGCTTACAGTTTCACATGGCTGGGGAGGCCTCACAGTCATGGTGGAAGGCTGTGAGGGGCAAGTCACATCTTATGTGGATGGCAGCAGGCAAAGAGAGAGCTTGTGCAAAGAAACTCCCGTTGTTAAAACCATCAGATCTCATGAGACCCATTCACTGTCATAAGGACAGCATGGGAAAGACCTGCCCTTAAGGTTCAATCATCTCCCACCAGGTCCCTCTCACAACACGTGGGAACTATGGGAGCTACAAGATGAGATTTGGGTGGGAACACAGAGCCAAGCTGTATAAATTTACAAGTGTGGTATGGAAATATCTCCAAAACATTTTACTGAGTAAGAAGAGCAAGTTGCAGAGTTATACCCTCAGCATGATACCATTTAGGTAACTCCCAGCAATATTACATCTCTCTCTCTCTCTCTCTCTCTCTCTCTCTGTATGCATGTGTGTGTATGTATTCAAATGCATGAGAAAAGATTTAGAAAGGTGCAAACTAAACTGATTGTATTGGCCATAACTAGATAATATGGCCACCCTTGGGAGCAAAAGTGTCTAGGAAGGCGAATATTTTTTAGCTTTGCTAATCAAGAAAAGTAAGGAAGAAGGTTGTGAATGGCTTTTAGGTGACCAATTAAAAATGTCTGCCATAGTTCACCCTTTTAGTTACCCAACATCCACTTGTCTTTACCTCTATACATTTACTCTATGTACAGTCCAAAGTCCAAAGGCAGTTATTGCATCAATGTTGAAATTCAGGATCTCTCAGTAATAATGTGCAGTCCACTCATCACGACCAGATGTGAGAGGATACTGCCTGCTTGTTACCTTAGCTACATCTGAAAGATATTGGAGTTGATGTCTTTTCTGGGGACTGCATCACTTTAGCAGCCCATTTCTTCTTGGTAGAAGTTCGACCCCCAAGGATTATTTTTAGAGCTGAACAGTCACAGCTATCATAGATTGTTTGGAAATATGCATTCCTCAAAAATGTAATAGAGATCCAGTCTTTGGTTTCAGAGACTTCCATATGTAAGTAACCACAAAATATTTTATCTAGACAGAGTATGTAATCCTAAATAGTTTAATTTTTTCAAACTCACTGTCTCTCTTTGTGCCTTACCCACTCCTTCAGCCCTTGGTTTACTGGTTGATTCTTTAGGGCAATTTAAAATAGCAACCTTGGGTGGAGAAACATCTCCTTTAATTTGATCTTTGTGTGTTGGTGCTCCCTCTTTATTTGGCAGGAAACTCTTAAGGGAAGGTTCTAGACAACAGCTTTTGGCACTGATATAATTTCCTGCTAACACTGTGGCTTTATGGCTGTTGTTTGTGCTGTTACTTGAGCTTTTTCAACCCACAAGACTTCAAATTATGAGATTATCAGTCAATTTAGATTAGAGGTTGTAGTCAGATCATGCCTCCCTTAGCAAAGCTGTATCTTTTCCACGGGCTTGAAGACTGGCTAACTCTTTTTGGCAATCATCTCACTCATAGGACCTGTTAAAATGGTAAGAAGTGGCCAGCATGGATTAATACTCTGGAATTTTCAATAAATTCTTTGTACTCCATATTCTCAATAGATGTAAAGTCTTAAGGCAGAGCAGGCAACACTTTGACCAAATGTTTGCAAGTGCATAAGAATGGTTATCAGCTTCTGTCAGTAATAATTGGATCTTTTCTTCTGCCATATTTTAGCTTCTGTTACTTTCATTACCCCACTCCTGGTACCAATTAAATTTTTTTTTTTAAATCAGAGAATATTTTTGGTTGTGCATGATAGAAATTGACTCTGATTTAATAAGCAGAAAAAGAGCTTAGTGAAAGAATAGTGATAATGTAGAATTGTTGCAAAGGCAGAAGGATTAGAAATAATGTTCCTAAAAATGCTGGAGAACTGATCTAATGAGAAAACTGTTGCCATTGCTACTAACAAGCACTAAATTCTATATCTCACAATGCTGCCAGGAACTCAACTTCAGTGCAATGAATACTGCTGCCAGCACTGATGTTATTTCTGTTCTAGTAATTTGACTTTTAAACTACTCCCAACATCCTCACAACCAGTTGTTTCTGGTGCTACCTTCTTCAGCAACATGAATTTTGACTAGAGCCCTTTCCCATGTTCTTACTTTATATTGAAAATCTACATGAATACATCTTACTGGTGGCACCTAAAATGCAGACCTGTGGTTAGGTGCAAAGGGGGCTAGAGAAACAAGTTTTCTGAATTCTACCTTAGAGAGAAAGGAATTCATAAGGCTGAAGATTCTATAAACATATTAAGAATGTTCAGCAGAGAACATGACAAATCTACACATCAGCTTTATTCACAGGCTGTATGTGGTGTCCACAAAAGTTTCAGGCTCTTCTGTTATGGTAACAAGAGGGCTGACAAGCTCCAAACTCACATCAAGTTCAATCCCGATGGAAAAAAGTAAGAGTTTCCCCCTTGCCTCCACAAAACTTTTGAGATTCAGTTTAATTGGTCAGGTTCATTTTAATTGGACAGGTGAGGTCAAGCACTCAACCCTGAAATAGTTCCAATAGCCCAAAGCATGACGTGACTTATGGGCCAGGATTGAGTTATGTGTTCTACTCTTGAAACAGAGATTTTCATCTCTGTGGCCTGAGAAAGGAGGGGAGAACCACAAACGAGTATTGGGAAATGAGGAATGGATCCTGACAGAGAAACAAATAAAAAAGAGTTAATGTCTTTCATTCTATATAGAGAGCAGGTCATTTTGCTCATGTCTTTCTAAAACTTCCTCTAAACAATTTTTTCAGCACAAGAAATATCATTGGTTGATTGGATTTATTTATTTATTTATATCTGTTTTAAGTTATGGGTTCCTATCTTATTCAACAGGTTACAATCAGTTGCTATCCTCATTTATTTAATAATAAAATTGTCCCAGATTTGGGTAGTGAGAGCCCCTTCACCCTGAATTTTGTATCTTTTTAGATGAGTCCCTATCTTTCTCTAAGCACTTCTTTATTTTTTGGTAAAACATCAATCTTAGGCTTCACGCTTACTTTTTCTGGGCCAGCCCTGGGATCAGTCCTCATGGAGTATGGGGTTTTATTTTACTCTACCTACAAGCAAATAAGAAACTGTTAGCATTTTAGGAATGTTGACAGAATACATGAGACTCCTGAGTCCGAGACAAAGGACTTTATTACTCATGACACAGGAAGTAACATGAGCATCAGCATAATTCATTGGTTTTTCTGCACCCCAGTCCAAGGGAGCAATGTGATACGACCCAGGTGAATATCACGTATGGAGTGTGTTTGCATGGCAACCAAAGAACACTGAGCTTGAGGAATCCACCACTTTTTTTTTTTTTAAAAAAAAAGGTCTCACTCTCTTACCCAGGCTGGAGTGCAGTGGCACAATCATGGCTCACTGTAGCCTTGACCTCCCAGGCTCAGGTGATCCTCCCACTTCAGCCTCATGAGCAGCTGGGACCACAGAGGTGCACCACCACACCCAGCTAATTTTTATTTTTTGTAGACACAGGGTTTCACCATGTTGCCCAGTCTGGTCTTGAACTTCTAGGCTCAAGCAATCCACCTGCCTCAGCCTCCCAAAGTGCTGGGATTATAGGAATGAGACACCATGTCCAGCCTGATCCACCCCTTTTATAGGAAAAAATAAGCAAGCCTAATCTTTATCCCGGAAGGAGACATTACTTGTTCTGCAAAGTCGCTCACTGCAAACATAATCATGAGATGGGCCTGGGAATGAGTAATCATATCTTCCATTCTTGGCACACCAAGCAAGAATGTGCAGGTGTTCTTGGGCCTATAGCAATTTGCCTCTTCAGGAGCCATTTCTCTATTGACCCTTGGTTCATTTTAGTGGAGGATAATATTTAGAAACCAAGATCTACTTGCTAAGGTGCTCATTGGTATTGAGCTGTTGCTTCTAGATGCACTTGGTGGACAGAGCTAGGGAATATATGTACACACACATACACATACACATACACATTCTAATCTCTATCAGTGCATCTAATCATCTCTCTTTTTCTCCATCTTTGTAAATTCACACTGATTTCTTCAATCCAGTACAACAAGTTCATTCTAGTTTTCTTCCTTTTCATACTTGTAACACTTCTTGGACAAAAAGAAACTCATAACATATTTACTAACTTGCTTAATGCTCCTGTAAGTAACCAATCTATTATCACTGCCACTGCTACCCACCCTACGGTCATGTGAATGACCTCCTGACCCACTCGTACTCTGACCTGATGTGCTGGGATGCGTCTCTCTTCCTCCTATGTGGATGCCCTCCTCCTGGCCAGTGTGGCTCCAACACCCTGTGCTGGCCCACTACTCATGAAGACACTCTTCTCACCCACTCAGACTCTGAGTAACTGCCATTACTCATGAAGAGACTCTCCTCACCCACTCAGGCTCTGAATTCCCATGCCAGGCTGTCACCAACACTGCCTCCCTGCATGAGTCCCCTTCTTACCCTACCTGGTGAGACACCCCGGGCCAGGCTATCCCTGCCATAGCCACCACTCTGTGGAGACATGCTCCTTACCTCTCTCAGTTTCTAAAACTCCCATCCTCATCTTCTGCAGACTCCTACTTTGCTCAGCCAGACCTGCTGGCTTTTAGACTCAATTAATCAGGAAAGGAAAAAAGGAGAAAGAACACAAATGATCAATGCTAACAGCTGCAAAACACTGCATGATGAGGATGTAACCACCTAGTTATACCACCTCCATGTTTGCTTAACCACTTCCCAGCTGTATTAAGTAGAGTTATTTATATTTTTTCCTTTTCTAGATACCATTCCAGGAATCAAACTATAAACATAAATCTCTGTGTGTCTCTCTGTACACCTCCCTGATGATTTTATTAGGACAGATTCCTAGAAGGGAAATGCTTTCTGGGTCAGAGGGTCTGGATGTTTTGAAAGCTCCTGGTCTTTGTAGCACAGATTCAGTGTTCATCTTACAATTCATGCAACCTTAAATAAATAAACAAGCGTGACTCTGTCCCAGAGGCTGCTTGGGATTTTCTACAGATGATACTTGTTTTGCCACTGAATGACATCACCTCCCTTTTTACACCAAGATTGATGTGGGAAATTCAGTATAAATACCCTGCATCAACAAGCCATTGTGTCACCAGGCCTTTTAAAGATGGGCAGCTCACTGCAGTGTGTTGGCCCAGCCTATGAGGGACAGGCGCCTGTGATTTATAAGGTTCAAGCATGAAGTCTTCAGGAAAGTTGGTGAAGTACTTTATAGGTCACCTGTATTTTTCCTACCATAGATGTTTTGACTCACGGGTTTCCTTTATGTCACTCTGTCCATAGTCTAGGTATTATTAAAATGGAATAAAGAAGTTACTGTAGCAGAGGCTGAGTAGCTCGGGGGAGGGAGTTTAAGATTCTAAATAGGAGAAGAAAGAAGTAACAGGAGAGGGGATTAATTAGGACAGATATTGGCAGCCAAGCAACCTAGTATTTGCTGCACGAGGGCCACTGATCCAGCTTTGTGCTAGGTGTTGTCGGGGAGTTCACTTATTCATTCATTGAACAAAGACTGATTGGCCACCTACTTTATGCCAGGCACTATCCTAGGTGCTGGGGACCCAAGAAGAAAGTGACATTGTCCCTGCTTTTTAGGAGTTCAGAGTCTCGAAGAGGAGAAAGCAAGTTCATCATGTAATATCTGCTGGAGCTCTTGGTCCAGCTTACAGAAGTTTCTGCGAAGGTTCTGAGCAGGATGCTTGAAGTAGAAAAATATATCCATTAGTTGGCTGTGGTGGGGGAAGTTTTTTAAGTCAGAGAAAACAGCTTGAGCAAAGGTACACATTTCCCTGAGTTCACTAGCAAGGATTTAGTGTGTCTGTTCCACATGTCCAACACTGTGCCAGGGACTGTTGGTGGGGGGGCAAATTTTATTCCTCAGATTTTATCTCAGAAGGTTGTGAGAGGACTGTTGGCAAAAAGTTATTAAATGGTTTTCTTCCGCTTCCAGGATAAATTCCAGATGTCTTACCTAAGCATCCAAGGCTGACTCAGTCAGTGTTTGCTGTGTGACAAATAACCACACAATATCAGTGGCATGCCCACCCTGATAAGCATTCATTGTTTTTGCTCATGTATGTGTGGTTGGCGAGGATGTGGCTGATCTTGGCTGGGCTCACCTGGGCTGGTCTCTGGGCGGGGTGTTGAGTCCCAGGCCTGCCCCATGTGTCTCTCAACCTTTCTAGGTCAGTGATGGCCTAAAGGATGTTCTTGTCATGGCAAAAGGGAAGAGTAGAAGAGGTCAGTTCTAACCTTAGAAGCACATTTTTAGCTTTGCTCCCCTCTTCTCTGCTAGTGTCCGTAAGTCAAAGCTAGTCACACAGCTGTGCCCAAAGTCAAGGCAAGGAGAGTGCACTCTGAGGTCACTGTAAGAGTAGGGTTGTATAATAGATCCCCTGCAGTCTAGCCTCTTCAGAGCATACCTGCCTCTGCAGGCAAGCCTCATGTCTTTCTTCTCTTCTGGTACTTCCACTAGAGCCACATGTGTTCCCTGGACATGCTACATATTGTGCACATGCTATTTCACAGACCTAGGATGCTCCTCCCTGTCTCATACATTTGGTCAACCCTATCACATCATTCCTGACCAAGCAGTGCCTGGCTCAGAAGATCAGGGAGGACATCCTTATTTGTCTTTCTTTTCCTCTCCATAGGTATGGGTGGATCATGGAGATTCAGGGCCCCTCTTGGTGCTTGGTTCTCTCTTTGAGTATTCTCTCTTTCTCTCCTCCCGTCTCTCTCTTACCCTCCATCTCTTTCTCTTGCTGTTGTTCTCAGCTTGCATTGGCATGATAATTTTAAGATGAACATCTGGCATAGACACAGTTGGCCTTACTTTGACCCTGAACCCTGACTAGGATGCTTTACATTGTAGAAGGCTCACCCGGGCAGCTGTTTATAGAGCAGCTCCTCTGGTTTCTCTTCCGTGCTTGCTCTTCAGGTTCTCTGTGTGGGGAGGGTGGTGGTGATAGTAAAAGGTGGGATCCAGGCATTCCTGGGTCCTTGTGGTAAAAGCATCAGATAGTTCCCATTCTACCCATCCTCAAACTCAGGTACAGAGCAGGTTGTACAGAGTAGCTGTGAATGAGTGAAAGAGTGAGTGAATTATGGATACATTTCCTCCATGCAGCTTTCCGCTCATCTTTAGGACTTTGGGTGAGCCTTGAACTTGAGCTTCCAAAGGCAGAAGGAATGAAGCAGCAATGATAAGACCCAGACCTGCCCATCTTAGTCAGCTTTTAAGGTTGCCGTCACCACCAGCAGCAGAAAGCAGCTCTGAGAAGTGGGCGTGTTTGCAAAGCAGTCTTTGGGGTGGAGACTTAGCTTAAAGCATCCTATTTGCAGAGGTTCTAGAAAGTTATGGAGCTCTGGGGACCCAGCCTGGGGCCACTCATAGCCCACTTAGTGCCAATGTTGTCTTTAGGGGCCTCCAATTCCCTTTATAAAAAGCTTTTTTATATTTTTTAAATGGAGCCTGGATACTGTTAACATGAACGTTGAACAGGTCAAGCAGTTCCAGCTATTATTGATAATAAAAAGAGAGATTCTGCAAATGTAACAGCCAACCCAGTGCCCCAACAGGCAGCATTTTTTCTAGGTCTAAGTTGTGGGTTGTTTCTGCAATTTAATAAAGAAGAAAACTGAGGTTGGGAGAGGTGAAGTGATCTCTCACGGGTAGAAAGTGGCCAAGGCAGGCAGTTGTTCCTGGTTGGTCCAGGCAGTGCTGATTATCTTTTGCAGAGGTGTCATGGTATTGTAGAAGGACTCGGGTCAGCTCAGGGCCATGAAGGAAGCAAATTTCAGGTCTGAGGACTGAGGAACCAGCTCTAGAAGGCAGAGGCTGTAAGGATTTGGCATTTGCATAGGAAGTGGGGTGGGGGTCAAAGTCTAGCATCGAGGCTGCAAAAAATGAGTGGGTATCAGAGACCGGTTTTAAGGTGGGGCAGGGGGCAGGTGTGCGAGCCTAAAATGGAAAAGGGCAGCCAGAGCTGACCTGTTTGGCGTCCTCTATCCCCAGGCACCCGCTTTCTGTTGCAATTACAATGCTCCCCTGAGACTGCACCACAGGAAAAAAGTGCTCCTTAGAGCAAAATTTGATAATGAGTGGGCAGCCCCGGCCCCTCCCACTAAAACATTAGTTGTGAAGAAGCCGTGTCTACCCTGTGCTCACCAAAACTGGCCAGATTTACCTGTCTACCTGCACCAGAACAGACAGCAGTGAGCATTGTGGAAGGATCAGAGCTGCTACACGATTAGGAGGGCATGGCATTGAGTGATGTCATGCACATTTGCTGCTGTAGACCCAGCACTTACTGCATTATCTTGGTATCAGCACCCCAGTTTTCATGTGGGTGCTGTCCCCCATGTAGCCCTTGTTTCCGAGGGAAGCAGGCCCAAATCCCAGCTCCAGAAGGTGGCCCTGGTTGGCCTAAGCTTGTGCTTACAGCTCAGTGCCCTGGCCTCAGTGACTGGCAGGGGTCCCAGGGAAGCATTTGCTGGGAACTTCTGAAAAAGAAGCTTTGCAGAGCTGCCCCCTTTTCCACTGGACTAGGAAGCACTCATGGCTTCCGGCAGCCATCTTGTGGCCAAAAGGGAGGGAAAGCAGAGGCAGGAGGCAGAGGGGAGAAATGGAAGGGAATGAGGTTCCTGGAGACTGCAGAGCTGCTAACAAAGCTTTGCTGAAGCCTATGCCTCCTCTGGACTTCTCAGTCACAGGAGTTAATATGCTAACACATTCGTTTGGTGTGACTTGGGAATGCACTTTTCCTGAGTGATTTAGAGAGCTCCTGCCTCCTCTGTGTTCTCTTTGGAAGCACTTTCAGGCCATCTCACAGATGCAGTCTCTGAGTTATACCCCTGCACTGGGCTCAGGGGACCTGTGGGGAAGGTCATGGATCCCTGCATGCCTGCCAAGGACCAGCCTCTCCCCCACGCCATTCTTCTCCCCTGCTCTGGTCCGTATATCAGACCAGCCTAGCAACCATGATGACAGCAAAATCTCAGAAACTGGGATGGGGGACACACTTTTTAATATTTTTCTTTTCAATAAAATGTTGTCTTGATTTCCTTTCTTGAGACTTCTCTACCCATTTTGGATGAGGTCAGCCATAAGACAGAAGCCTCAGGGGTTGTAAGAACGGACTGCTCAACTTAAATTTGGACAGAATGCTCTCTCCGGCGCTTCCCAACTCTGACGAGCTCTGGTTCTGTGAAAGCTGATCCATTGATGGTAAAGGGACTCCAGGAGTATCTGCTGGGTACCAGGCCCCTCCTAGCCACTCTGTCCTTCACGGGAGTGGAAACGGAGGCTGTGGATAGCTCCAGGCTACACGGAGGCAGAGGTAGCATTTGAATTTCACTCCTTTTGACACTAAGACCTCTACATTCCATGACTGCATGTGCTCTACCCTTGCTTTGGGACAGGTTTTTTTTTTTTTTTTCTGTAAAGATGGTCACTCTACTTTGGAAAAGGTCAGATGGAGGGATTCACTGCAGCCTGAGGGAATTTTTTTGGAGCCGTTGTCTCACAGGATCTTTTTTTTCTCGTGAACTTAGTTCAGCCAAGGGTGCTTGAGAGGCCAATTTTCAGTCTTGTCCCCCACTGAAACTTGGAAGAATGTGAACTAGTGCCAGCGAGCTTGCTGGGTGAACTTGGAAGCAGCAGAGACTGGTCAGAGTTGGCCTGTCTCTAGCTCCCTGTGTACAAGTGGAGGGCTGTTTGTTGTTTCAGCGGCCACCGAGCAGAACTCAGAGAGAGGGTGTGGAGACCTCAGAGGCCAGGCAGGCTGAGGATGGCGTGTGTGCACACCACAAACCGGCTTCCAAACATAGCCACAGGTCAGGGGAAAAACCCCAATCTGACTTCAGAAGCTCTCCTGACAGATGCACAAATCCCCTTGAGGAAACTCTGTGGATTTTTACTGGATGTTCACTGTGTTTCCTGGATGGAGTTTGGAAGACAGTAGACAACTCAACTTTTGTTGGGCAGGAACTTAGAAGAAAGAGGATGGGGGCTCTGTAACCCAACGACACCCATCTTCCTACATGGAGCATCTATTCAATGTGCTCTCACCCAGAGCACAGTCCTGTGTGAATAGGCTCATGCACCGAGACCTCGCGAAAACCTGGGGGAAGGGGAGCCTTATCCGGATTGCACAGGTGAGGCCATGGGTCCCATGCTGGTGAAGAGACTCACAGCAGCTCATACCATCTGATGGTGCTGGAGTCAGGATTTGGATCTCAAACTGGTTCTCTCCAAAGTCATCTCTTAACCACTCAGTTTAATTGCCTCATCACATAATTATCTCACCTGGAAGAAATGCCCCATTCAGATATGTACACAGATGGTGTGGGCCAGGGCCAGGAGGAGGGTGCACTGTGCATGTGTACTTGCATATTGAGCTGACCTGTTCATGAGCCTCCTCTGCCGGCTGGTCATAGGATCCCCCACCCTCATCCCATGAAGCTGATGGAGAGGCATGGGTATGACATGGGTGAGCAGCTTGGTGGCCTGGGCCACCTGTTCGTAAATCTGAATTGTGCATTCTGAACCTGCTGTTGCTCAATCTAGAATGTGCCTCTCCCATCTTACGACAGGCTATAGCTGGGCCTGTCCAACCTCTTGACTTGGTGGATCATGACGGGCAGTTCTGGCTGCATGTGCACTTGATATTTCATGGCCAGGTGCCTCGTAATAAGCCGGCAAATAGTAAGCCAGGAGCTGCTTGTTGAAAGGTACATAGTTCTCCCCCACAGATAACATGGTCTTGTTCTGGAAGTCCAGGGATCTATGCTGTGATTCTTCTACTGGGGCCTTCCACAAACTCCTCATGGCGACCTCTTTCACTTATAGAAAACTCTAATATCATAGGGCCAGCTGAGTCATGTGGCCCAAGTGGCAGGGCTGCTTGCCCACAGCCCCCGGACCTGCCGCCCAGCCCTTTCCTGCTCTGGGTCCCATTCGCACCCGGAGACTTTTGTGTCATTCAGTAAACTGTTTCGCAGCAGTTTCCCCAAATGTGGAATGTGCTGTCTCCAGACCCCAAAAATGCATACCAGGTTTTGTGCTTCCTTTTGAGTGGTGGGAGGTGGGAGATGCTTTAATTTGTCCTTTATTTTGGAGGGGATGGCCCCTTACATAGTAAGGCCCACTCTTGCATGCTTAGGACTAAAAATATCACTAATATAAAGGGTTGCTGATATTTATTTATTTATTATTTATTTTTTGGGATGAAATCTTGCTCTGTTGCCCAGGCTGGAGTGCAGTGGTGCAATCTCAGCTCACTGCAACCTCTGCCTCCTGGGTTGGAGCGATTCCCCTGCCTCAGCCTCCTGAGTAGCTGGGACTACATGCAGGTAGCACCATGCCTGGCTAATTTTTTGTATTTTTAGTAGAGACAGGGTTTCACTGTGTTAACCAGGATGGTCTCTATCTCCTGACCTTGTGATCCACCCACCTCAGCCTCACAAAGTGCTGGGATTACAGGTGTGTGCCACCAAGCCCAGCTGATTTTTACTTTTTTAAGAGACAGAGTCTTACTCTGTTGCCCAGGCTGGAGTGCAGTAGTGCGATCATAGCTCACTGCACCCTTGAACTCCTGGGCTCAAGTGATCCTCCTGCTTCAGCCTCCAGAATAGCTAGGATTATAGGCATGAGCCACCACATCTGGCTGAATTTTTTAAGGTTTATTTTCCAACCCCTAGTGCACATGTGTCTTACGAAAGCCTCTTGCCTACTTGGCACTTCTTGCTCATTGAGTTTGACTAATTCAATGTCATTGAGATAGTGATATTTGCCATGTCTGTTATTGTTACATGTGATGTTCTGCAGAATGTGCAGATAGGGTCTAGATCCCTTTGGACTATATCTTGAAAAAGAATGGGACAACTTACATAGCCCTAGACTGTCAATCTGCACTATGGACTGCTCCATGGGAATGCAGACTGCTCTTGGTATTCTTTCTTGACAGGGATAGAAAACAATCCACTGGCCTCAGTGGGGGTTGCATGCCATGCACCTGAGCTGTGTGAGTCTGTTCTTGCAAAGATGCCACATCTGGACCAGCCACTGTAATTGTCATGCAGTCTACTGTCATCCTCTAGAATCCATCTGGTTTTTGTAGGGGGTGGATGGGTGAGTGAAATGAGGGTATTATAGGGACCACCACTGCTGCTCCTTTAGGTCTTTAAGGGTGGCACTAATTACTGTCATTCGCCTAGGGCTGTGATTTCATTTTTGATTTAATGTCATGGCTCAGGGATGAGGGCAATTTTGAAGGCTTCCACTTTGGCTTTCTTCACTAGAGTGGCTCCATCTGTCAAGGAACCACTGTGGGGGTTCTCCTAACTATAGCAAACGTTCATTCCACTCACACACTTGAGAACCAAGGAAATGACCACTAGTTGCGTCCACTGTGAACCAGACCATAGACCCCATACTGGGGACTATGTTGATGTTGCAACTCGGCTCTGGTGTCCGGCAGTCCTTGGAATATCTGGGTATTTCTCCTGACATCTCACCTGGCACTAGATGCCCTTGGGGAGTGATTGAGGGAATCATGACTGCAAACACTCACTGTGGTGTTCCAGGGTCTTTCCTCATGGGGACCCTATACTCCTTCAGTTGACCGTTTCTAGGTCTAAAATCTGAGCAAGGGACCATGATATTTAATTGAGGTAACTTCTCTTAGTTTCCTGAATTAATCATCCTTGATTTCTTTGAATTGTATACAGTGAGAAATGCCCTTTTGGGGAAGGTACCTTTGCTTTGCCCCTAGGGGGCACTGCATTCTCTTTACCTTTCTGTAGAGCCCCGTGGGCTAGGCTACCTGCTTCCACCCCATCCTACCATTCATCACTATGCTGCCACTGACCTTGCCTCTGATGGTCAAGCGCTACCGCCTGGCCTCTGTTATTTTGTGATCCAGTTGCTGTCGTGAAGCCTGTTCCCATAAAACGTCTCCTACGAACCGCACTGGCCATGAGAACAGCCACCCTGATCTTCAGTGATGCTGCTGTCTCTCCCAGCGCATTACGTATTGCATCAGTAGATGGGGCAGCCTCTGGACTTACCTTCAGAGCAGAGTGGGAGGACAGAGCAGGAGAATGTATCTACTCGAGCATGCCCACATCTCCAAGTCCTCTGATTCGTTCTTCCGTCATGTGTGATAACAGCTCTGAAATTCTGTTTGACTCAGTGCCAGCCGTTCCAAAAGCCACCAAAGGATGTTTTTAGTATTGTCTCCTTGCTAGGGTGTAAAGTCCTGTATGGTAAGACAATGTGCCCGTATGAATAAACTTTTCTTTTAATGACCATATTCTGCCCCTTTAACCAGCATATGACCTCTTCTCCTGCTGGTCCACGTGGCTAGTTCTCGCAGCAACTTCAGGGGACAGTCCCTTTCTACCCTGAGCAGGTGAAACTCTTCCCTGACTGGGTTATGTGGTCTTAACTCTAGTTATTGGTCTAGTGGCCAGAAGAAGGATGGGGGCGTACTCTCAGGCAGTGTGCTTTCTGGAAAGGCACCTCTGTATCATCTTCAAGCAAGGGAAGAATTCTAGCCTTCAGCAGGGAGTAATGGGCCACTTCTGCAGGCCAGTGGTTTCAGGGGATTCTGGGGATTCAGAGTTTTCAACTGTATCAACCCAGATGTCTCCATCCGGACTCAAGGGCATCCTCCTCCCCAGTCAGGACCCTGACCTTGGCATAGTAGTCTTGCTGGCACTGAGAATTCCACCTTCTCTGGAGTTCTGCTCCCCCTATGATGTTCTGAGCCCAGTCCAAAACTTCTGCTGACCAGAAAATGAGGGTCTCTTTGTGTACTGCCAAAAAAGACCCTCTGGCTTTCACACTATGCCTTCCATTGATGATTGCTTATCTATCATGCCCAGCCTTTCATTGCCATTCTCCCAGGCATCAATAGTGTGCAGAAACTGCCATCCTGTTCCATTGTGCTGATAGTTGCGACTTCCCCAAACCTTTCAGAAGCCTAAGGCAGTAGACCCATTAGTGCCTCCCCTGCCCAGCCATCCACTCCAACAAGACTCATGAAGATTGTAACCATGAGACTGCAGCCTTCATGCCAGGGGCTAACTGTCCTCCATTCGCCATGGTGAGGTGGGGTCCTGCCAGCTGGACAGCAGGTAATCGAACTCTAAAGTCCCATTTTGGAATCTACTTGTATCCCATCTATCTTAGGCTGGATTCCCCAGGAAAGAGACTCTGAGACAGATTTGCAAGCAGCTGGCTTATTGGGGTTCTCAGGAACAGTGCCTGTGTAAAGAGAAGCAAGACTGAGCCAATGGAAGGTTGAACCATGATGCAGTTGCAGCAGGGGATCCAGCTGGTCCCCCAGGGAACTCTGAAGCTGAGATGCCCTTCAGAGATGTCCGGACTTAAGGAGGCTGGGCCTTGGTGTCCTGGCACTAACCAATTATGTGATGCGGGCTTCTATGGGAAGGGGTGTAACTGGCAATGAGGCAGCTTCCTTTAGCTGAGGGTGATGAAGAAGAATATTATTCTGACACTTGTTAAAGTGGTGAAGAACACTATTCAAGACTATTGCAATAAGGGAGAGAGATCTGGCTCAACTCTGAATACAGCAAGGATGAGAGGGGATTTATAGGCAAGGAGCAGGGTGAGGGGTCGGAGATGAAAAATGAAGAAGAGGAGACATCAAGTGTAGGGGGATTCTTGCCAAACTGGCCTAGTAGGATTCTTGCTAAACTCAGGCCAATAACTTACACATCAAAGGTGGAGATAAGGAACTTGACTGGATATCAAGGGTGGTCAGATATCAAGGGATGAGGGGATTCATACTAAACTGACTTAGCAAGATTCTGGCTAAGAATGGACTCAAAAAATTTGCAGGGATGGATCCAGAGGCCCAAAGTTGAAGCCTGGTCAAGAAGAGGGCTCAGAGGAGCCTCAATAAAGTTTGGTTAAAGAGAGAGCCTTTGTCAAGGGCCATGCTGAAGATGGGTCTCAGCTGTGACCCATTGGCCAGTGTGAGGAATGAGTTGTTCCTTGGTCTTGCAAGTGGCCTCAGGTCTACCAGTGTCTGATGTTAAGTTTCTCTTTGCCTGTTAACTGGTTGTATGTGGTCACTTTCTGCCCTTCACATTTCCCTGATAAACACAATCTGGGTAGAGTCAGACAGAGAACTGTTAGGCTGAAAGGAGAAGAAATGGGGTTATTGGAATGATTGGGGTTATTGGAATGGGGTTATTGGAATGATCTAGAAACTAGATTACTGAAGCCAACATACTTTTATACTGCTTGGGCTCTGAAGATGTTGAATAAATTGAGTTATTGGTATCTGAGCCTCTCTCCTACCTGGGAAGCAGAGATCAGTGACCACCTGGAACAGGAGGGGGTCTCTTACCCATTGCTCTCATGTAATGGGTATGTCCGGGAGAGGGCTGAGGGTCAGGTAGAGATACAGGTGGCTCTAACAGGGTCATTAAAGCAAATGTAATCTAATTTGTCCCAGGAACCCCCAGTTTTATGGTGCAAATGCATTCAACTTTCACAGACTTTTACTGCAAGCCATACGACGTAGGACAATGGAAGACATTGGGCTCTCTGATGTCTCCCTGGTTATTTCTGGGAATCTCTAGGGGTGTCTCATGTGAAATCAGCCTTTTAGATGATTTTCCAGTTCCCTTAATAATGTCTGCTGTCCAAAAAACGACCTGAGGGTAGCGCATTGCCAATGTCAATGCCACTGGCGAGCTCCATGAGATGGAGGTATTTGGATGAGGATGCTGTACCCTCATTGCTCCCATGGTTACAACCCATCGGGGACAACTCAGTCAGTGTTCCTGGGCCCCATCTCTATAGGGGCCAGGATGAGCTCCACGCGGAGCATGAGGGGGCTTTCTGTGAAAAGCAGCTTTCTCGCTGTATTGATAGGGTCCCAGAGAGCCAGGCTCTCTTTCTCTCACACCAAACACATTGGGGACAGACAGTAGCCATACCTGCTGCTGAAAGCATCTCACAGAC
Organism: Cacajao melanocephalus; assembly: GCA_963573385.1. NCBI lineage: Eukaryota > Metazoa > Chordata > Mammalia > Primates > Pitheciidae > Cacajao > Cacajao melanocephalus. Next base: position 7,633 of record CAUYLG010065936.1, on the reverse strand, counting down.
ACAGGAATGAGCAGCCTCAGGATGTGGACAGTGGATGAAAGGGCAGAAAGGCCCCAGGCCCTTCTTGATGTTGTTGACACACTGGATCAGGACACTTTAAGTAACCCGCCCCCCAGAAAATCTAATCTTATATGAGGAGATAACTTTACTGTCCCAAGCCAGTTTGAATTTGGTTTTCTTTCACTTGCTAGCTGAAGCCCTTTGACCCTATGCAGCTCTCTTTAACTTCTATCTTTAGCGCCTCTCTTGAAAAGACTCAGATGTAAATCATGGGACTTAAGTTCTTTGCTGTTTGCAAACATCTCATCTCTCCTCTAACCGAAACTCCCCACAAATCTACCCATGGTGACCATCCTTGCACACTTGGCCTCAGCTCACTCAGAGTTGAGGGTTCTACCTGGGCCTCCTTCAATAAGGAGAACCTGAGACAGTTAACAGGAGGCAGATTACGGCACCAATGACTGGAGAGCCTAAGAGGGTGGGGGTGGGTACTTGGAATGAAATGTGGAGCCTCAGTTCTAGAATCAGAACTCTGGTTCCAAATCCCAACTCCACCAGTGTAAGACTAGAGTTTACCTCCCCATGCCTCTACTTTAAATTGGGCTTAATAAGAGCATGTAACTCAGAGGTTTTGTTTTGTTTTTTTTTGAGGATTAAATGAGATAATGTAGATAAGATGCTTAAACAGGGCAGATATACAGTAAGTGCATAATAAATGTTTCCCACTCTTGGCTACTCTGATGGGTTATCTAGTGTGATCTGGGTGTGTGGAAAAGCAGAGCAGGAGTCTGTTTCCCACCTTGGGGCTCTCAGCTCCTCCTGGGTGAGCTGGGCTAGTATCTGGGCTGAGTCTGCCTAAAAGCCCAGAGAAGGAATGGAAACTGGGTTAGTCCTTGGTGTGGAATTCTCTTGCTTTCTACATTGAATCCAAACAACTTGGTGGTGGTGATGGGGTGGGGCAGTAGGAGAGTAAGTGGCTGTTGTCATGTCTGAGCACACACCCCGTCCTCCTTCTATGTGAGGAATTAGCCTGGATTTGAGTGTTTGGAAGGCATCAGAAGGTGGCTCACCACAGCTTTAAACTTCTTTTCATCTTGCATGGGCCCTGCCACATCTTTATTGGGTTTATAAACTCTTTTTTCCCCTTTCTTTTAAAAATCTCTGTTTATTTGTAGAGCCACTCATTTTAAAACTTGTGCAATATCTTAAATGTCATTTTTGCCCCAGTCTGCTCATAATACATGAGCAAGTGCCTCTTACATAACTCTTACATGCAGCTCACAGGCCTTTGAAAGTAATGATTCCCAGCAAGCATTTAACATGGACAATCATTACATAACATGGAAAATGTACAACTCCCATTGTTAATTTGATCTAGTCTTTTGAAGTCAAGGAGATAGAGGCCACATATTGACCTTGCCAACAGAACTGGGTTAATTCTACTAGTTCAGGCTGGGTCTACTAAAGGCCTCAAGGAGACCTGATGCAATCACATTTACTGCCCAGTGTCGTGAAATAACCAGCCAGACTCAGTCCTCAACCAGGTCATCTCTCTCAGACAACTGGCCTTCGTTTATTTTCTCTTTCCACTGTATTGGCCAGGGGAATTGGATTAATTGGCCTGTTGTTTTGGCATTGGGTACAGTCAAATCATTGGCCGATTCGGTGGGGGAAAAACATCTGTCAAGCTTGTTGTTTCGCTAGCTGATCTGAAGCCCTGTGTAGACACAGCTGTACTTAAGACCTGTTGAGAAATATAGATCCAATGAACATGGTGGTTGGATTCCCTGGCTCCCTTTTGACATGGCTGTGTTGTGTTGGTGCTCCAACATTCTTCATGCAAGAGGCCTCAATTCACTTATATATTCTGGATGACTGATTAATTGGAGGCTTTGCTGAGGTGCGTTAAGAATCGTAGGGACATTGGTTTGCATCTTGGCCACTAATTACTTGTATGACCTCTGGAAGTCACTTTCCCTACTGAGCCTCAGTTGTTTCACCTGTGGGAACAATTCCAATACTATCTGCCTCATGCCATTGTGGCCAGGTTTGAGGACCAATCATCTTGGTATGCCCAGGATAGAAGGAGTTCCTGAGATGGGACTTTTGGTTTTGGACATTCCTGGAAAATGAGCAGTCACCTGGTGAATGTTAAATGAGACAGAGTCTGCAGAGTTTTTAAGACATGTGAAAGACATTTTATAAAGGCTGGGTATATTATTACAGTCTAGTTTTTGATCAAGCACCCACTGTCTGGAGCTAGCAAAAAATGAGATGATCCCTCCTTCAAGATACTGTGAGTTCCTCAGAGCATAGGACAGGCCACTCTCCTCTCTCATATGTGGCATTTACCACCCCAATTCTTCCTTTGTGTCAGATGAGGTTGACAGGCGTCTGGAGTTCCAGGAACAGTTAAACTAAGACGGGCCCAGCTTTTCATCACAATCTAGAACTCTCTGGCTCCAAGGCCAGGAAGCCTGCGTTCTGTGTCCTGCTCTGCCACCACCTAGTTACGTGACTGAGATGATAGCACTTTACTTTGGTGAGACCCAGTTTCCTCAAAGGGAGAGAATGATATTGTTGCCTCAGGGGGCTCTCGTGAGCCTCGAAAGAAATCGTGCATGTAAAAAGGCTTGATGAACTGCAAGACATCATTCAGATGGGAAATGTTTTATTAAGGGCCTAATCCAGCAGATTTTCTTCACTTCAGGAAAGAATGGCAGACTTCCACCATCTTTAGACTTGGAGCCCAAAATCCAACAGTTGGCCACCCTGCCATCAGGCTCTTGCTACGTGATATTCAAGCTGGCTCTACCCTCAAGGCAGTCAAGGTCTATAGACGGACACATTCAATGTCATGAGTTGAGATAAGAGAGGATCCCGAGCCAGGTGCAGTGGCTCACATGTTATCCCAGCACTTTGGGAGGCCAAGGTGGGTGGATCATGAGGTCAAGAGATCGAGACCATCCTGGCCAACATGGTGAAACCCCATGTCTTCTAAAAATACAAAAATTAGCTGGGTGTGGTGGCACATGCTTGTAATCCCAGCTACCTAGGAGGCTGAGGAAGGAGAATTACTTGAACCCAGAGGCGGAGGTTGCAGTGAGCTGAGATCATGCCACTGCACTCTAGCCTGGTGACAGAGCAAGACTCCATCTCAAAAAAAAAAAAAAAAAGAGGATCCTGGTCCAGGTGCAATGGCAACTCTGAAGAGAGAGTCAGGGAACCCAGCATGGGGGTCAGACAAGGGCCAGGTATAGGTTAAGCTGAAGCATGAAGGAAAAATGTTCTAGGCAGAGGGGAGAGCTTGAGCTGCTGTGGAGGTGAGGAGTGCCTGCCTGCAGGAACTGTCATTGTCCCTGAGCAACACTCATGAAGTGGGAACTTGATGAAGGTAAAGGTGTGTGGGGACCAGCTCATGAGTGGTCTCATATGCAGTGTTAGTCTGGACTCTTTTAGTTAAGAGAGGCAACTAAACTAAGTTGAGTGAAAAAGGGGATTTTTGAGAAGATCCTGGTATAGCTCAGAGAATTGAGGGCAGAAATACAGAAAGCCCAGACTTGACAGTCCCTGGTCCCTTCTCTCACTCTCCCCATCCTCAGTTACAACCTTTCCTACCAGAGGTGGCTATCATGGCATGGAACATGGTCATCAGCAGCCTAGAGGCTCATCTTCTCCAGTTCATCCTCCAAATTCAAGAATCCTCCCTCCCAGTTCTAGTAGAAAAATCCAGGGAGAGGTCTCTGATTGATGGTGTTCAGGGCAGATGCCCATCTCTGATGAATCGCTGCAGTGGGCAGGATAGGGTGTTAGGACTGGCTCTGTGAGTCACTCTGCTCCCAGGTAGGGGAAAGAGGTGTTGGGTAGCGATGGTGATAAACACAGTCAATCCTCACTATTTGCAGATTTCTTGTTTGTGAACTCACTTACTTGCTAAAATTTACTGGTAGCCCCCAAATTACTCACAGCGGTTTTTTTTCTCTGCATGTCATTCACAGACATACAGAGAGCAGTGAGAAATTGGAGTTGCCTGGCACATTGAGTTGCACACGTTCCCGGCTGAAGCCAAGCAAGGCAACTCTCTGCCTCCTTGTCTCATTTACCATAAGCCAGTGTCCTTTTCAAGGTGTATGCAGTGCTGTGTTTCTTACATTTTGTGCTTTTATTGATGATTTTGCTGTGTATAACATCAGTGCTGAAGTACTGTCAAGTTTTCCCAAGTAAGTGTAAGAAGGATGTGATGGGGCTGGGCGCGGTGGCTCATACTTGTAATCCCAGCACTTTGGGATGCTGAGGCAGGTGGATCACAAAGTCAGGAGTTCGAGACCAGCCTGGCCCACATGGTGAAATCCTGTCTCTAATAAAAATACAAAAATTAGCTGGGCATGGTGGCGCATGCCTGTAATCCCAACTACTTGGAGGCTGAGGCAGGAGAGTTGCTTGAACCCTGGAGGCAGAGGTTGCAGTGAGCCGAGATTGTGCCAATGCAGCCAAGATTGTGTCAATGCACTCCAGCCTGGGGAACAAGAGTGAGATTGTCTCAAAAAAAAAAAAAAAAAAAAAAAGGATGTGATCTGCGTTACAGAGGAAATATGTGCGTGCATTGGAAAAGTTTCATTCGGGCATGAGCTGCAGTCCTGTTGGCCATGCTTAGTTCAATGTTAATGGACCAGCAATATATGTGAAATACATATTAAAATTAAATAGAAACAGACACATGGCAAGATTATATATTGATCTGTTGATGAAAATATTGGGACCAGAGGCTTGCAGGAACCTAACCCTGCATTTCCCCTAGGAACAATGGTTTGGTGTTTGCTAAATCAGCATTTGCAGTGATTTTATAGAACATGACCGTGGTGAATAACAAGAATGCACTGGACCATGCAAAAGGAGAGTATCCTGGAAGCAGTAGGGAGCCACTGAAGGGTTTTAAAAGAGAGGGAGAAGGATATGATTTGTGTTTGAAAAAGTCCCTCTGGCTACTGGGTGGAGGTTAGAAGGGAGGACCTAGGAATGAATGCAGAAGAGTCAGAAGGTGGTTATAGAATCCTCATGAGAGATAATGACATCTGATCCAGGAAACGGGGCTGGGGAAGAGGAAAAGAGGACGCGCTTGAGAGAAATATTTAATAGGTAAAGTTGGTAAGAATGGAAACTCACTGGATGATGGGAGTAGCCAAGGAGGACCCCAAACATCTCCGTGCTTTAGAAATGTCAACATCTGATTGTTAAAGGAATGTCTCATTGGTCTGCACCATGTGTTTCCTTCTGTGAGGGTTGTAGGGACCCTCAGCCTTTGGTGGGGAGCTGAGCAGCTGTAAGAGCTGGCGTTTGGGGACAGGCACACATTCTCCCAACGCCCTCCCTGTTAACGGCACGCAGGACCAGCTGTGTTTTCTCTGCCTCCTTACATCATCACCAGTCATAAAAACCTGGCCAAGGGGAATTGTGCTGATGATCTGGGCTGTGATGTATGAGACAAAGGAGTCCAGGGGGCTGGTTTCAGAGTTTGCACAGTTACGATAGCTGCCGGTTGGGAGGGAAGGCAGGCTAGACCTGGCACGCATTGCATTTGACGATCGTCTACGGTTGCTCTCCAGGTCAATCGTTTCCTGGCTTTCAGCAGACTCTGAATGTTTAGTTCAACCCTGGCCTTTTAATACAGCTGGCACGCTCCGGCAAGGTGCCGCAGCTGGGGTAGAATGCCTCCCTGCCCGCCCCCACTCTGCTCCCTGCAAACCTGAAGGTCTCCAGCTCCCTAATCACAGAGGTCTTCCTTTCTTAGACTTTGGGGTTCTGGTTCAGCACCTTCCTCCAGCCTTGCTGTCTGTTCTTGGCCTCTGGGTGACCCATTGAAATACCTCACCTGAGGCCGACAGGAGGCTTCTCTGTGTCTGTGTATCTTGGACTTTCCCTTTACAACAAAGAGCTCTCTGATGATGCAGAGGAACCCAGTCCTGCCCCATTCACACATGGGCTGTTAGTGCGACCCTACTCTGCCAGTGAGCAAAATCTACATCTTTCTTTTAGGGGGCAAATGTTCATCTGCAAAATCCATTGAATTGGACTCTGCCAGGTACTTGTTTAGAAGACATAAATGCAGAAAAAAAAACCCTTATTATGCATGATATGTTGATAATAACTCACATTTCAGAGTGTTCATCACATGCCAATCACAGTGCTAAGTGCTTTTACTTAATTTACCTTCTTAGGTAGCTTTTTTGTTTGTTCGAGACAGAGTCTCATTCTGTCACTCAGGCTGGAGTGTAATAGCACAATCTTGGCTCACCATAGCCTCTGCCTCCCAGGTTCAAGTGATTCTCCTGCCTCAGCCTCCTGAGTAGCTGGGATTACAGGTGCCCACCACCATGCCTTGCTAATTTTTGTATTTTTAGTAGAGACGGGATCTCACCATGTTGGCCAGGCTGGTCTTGAACTCCTGACTTCAGGTGATCCGCCTGTCTTGGCCTCCCCTGCTGGGATTACAGCATGAGCCACCACACTTGATCTTTCTTAGGTAGCTTTTACTGTAGGCACAGAGAGGTTAAGGAAGGGGTCCTAAGTCCTGCTGCTTGTGAGTGACCCAGCCAGGATCTGAGTTCAGGCTGGCTGGTCGACCCCGGAGCTTGTACTCACCACTGCTCTGTTAGCAACACCAGCATCACGGCAGGGGAACACTCTCCATGGCCTGTGTTCCTGCCAATGCACATTGCTAGCCAGCACTGGGATGAATCAGGGTGCATGAAAATCCAGTGACTCAGAGCACAGTGAGGCTCTAGGGCCATCCATCTCCATCACACAATTGGGGTTGTGCATTCTTCAGTTTTCAGAATTTAGGAACTCAACAGGAATGCACCATCTCCCAATGCACACACTTAAAAAAAGATGACTTTTTATTTCTGGAAAATAATTTCAACTTCTGTTTTCAATCCGGGGGTACATGTGCAGTTTTTTTTCCCTGGGTATATCTTGCGATGCTGAGGTCTGGGATACGACTGATCCTGTCACCCAGGTACTGAGCATGGTACCCAATAGGTTTTCAACTCTTGTCCTTCTTCCCTCCCTCTCTAGTAGACTCTTGTCTATTATTGGATCTTTATGTCTATGAATACCTGATGTTTAGCTTCCACTTATAAGTGAGAACTTGTGGTATTTGGTTTTCTGTTCCTGTGTTAATTCACTTAGAATAATGGCCTCCAATTGCATCCACGTTCTACAGAGGACATAATTTCTTCTTTTTTATGGCTGTGTAGTATTCCCTGGTGTAAACGTACCACATTTTCTTTATCCAATCTGTGGGGATCGCTCCTGTTCACGGTGCTTAACTGTACCATGGCCATTTTGAGCTTGAGCCCATACACGTTTCACCTCTCACCTGGAGGCTGTTGAGCTGAGGGAAGGGATGAAGTGTTGATGCATAACTTCTGCAAAATACTTTGGCTACTGACACGAAGAACAGGGCGTGCCATGGTGGTTTCATGAGTCATTGTGCGGGCCTGATATGGTAATCCCTGTTTCTGTAAACATTTTAAGGCTCTGTTTACCCCAAGCGGGCCTGATATGGCAATTCCTGTCTCTGTAAACATTTTAAGGCTCTGTTTACCCCAAGCGGGCCTGATATGGTAATTCC